>CABFVX010006183.1:31290-42541 GCA_902151425.1 Timema shepardi
TTCCTTGTTATACTAAATTGTTTAGATTCCGCCCACCCTCTTCTTAGCTATTGTGGCCTCTAGTTATAATAAACACAGGTGATACAGCGGGACTTTTGAAATGTATAATACTATAGTGAGCTATTGAACAATTTATTCTGTTCACTTGTTTAATAATAATATTTATTAAATTTTAGTTATTACGTTTCAAATAATGTACGCAAATTATATTAATATTGAAATAATAAATAAAATTACAAGCACTATTTTTTAAATTGAAGATTGTGTTTAGAAGCCCTACACTATTGTGTGAAAGAGATACTGAAACATGTATGTTATAATAATTATAAATCTCATATGCAATTAACAAGAGTACACAGTAAATATTTTTACTTTTATTTTATGGATTTTTAACCTTTTTTTATTTCAAAAATAAGGAGAAAATTAGTGTTTCCTCGATAAAAATTAAAAGTGTCTGCACCATGTGGTTGGGGATCATCCATTAATCACTAAACGCGTTTTCTTACCTTTCTATCTCCCCTTTCCACATGTAACACCAATAGAGATTTAGCCTACCCCCCACCTTCCAAACTTGTGTTATATAACTTTTCTGAACAAGAGTGAATGCCATTATTACATAGGGAAGTTTTGTGATATTAAAAGAGGGATTCACATTTAATACATCCTAGAATCCATATTAAATCCTGAATATAAATGATTTCAGCGAGTATTATTATTTATGGATAGCTGCACATATACAGATAAGTGCAGAAAAAGACGTCAAGCTAGATCCCTGAGTTTCATCAAGAAAAACAGTTGCAATATTTATGTTCTGGATGCCAGGTTTGCGATCTAAGTAAGAACAAGACGGCACAACTATGTGTTGACTAGAAGGGCCCTTATTCTATAGTGGTGCTACATGATGACGTTAAAATGCCCACTTTCGATGCTTGACGATGTTCCTTAATGTTATTTTATACTTTTTAAAGTAATATTATCATCATACACAGAACTATTAATATTATGTATACAACTTTTCTAAATTGTATTTTGGATTAACCTACAATTTCAACCAGACTCATGATTTGTTCCAACATCGATCCTAGATCTTTGCGTTACTCTCGAAAAAGACCAGATGGCCGACAAAGCGGATATTAAGTTTCTAATACCAGTTGTGTGTAGTCAGAGTGGCTTTTTATAAATGGTTTTATACTCTTCCTCCACCTTAATAAGGGTAGATTAGATTTCCTGTAAAATCCTACTTTCCTCAGTCCTACAACATTAGATAAAACTAATAAAAATAAATAGAATAACTAGTATTAGACTACATTACCGTACATAATGTATACTAAATAGCAACCAAACACATCTTGTATAGTTATTATTATTTATTTATTACCTAGTCTTATAACTTGTTAAGGTTATATGCATATATTTTAATCACTACATGGAGTAGAAATGAGTAAGATAGAATTTTAAAGATAATCAACCACCATTTGCATGGAGTGAGAGTTGGAAACCATTGATTATAAACAACACTTAGTAGGCATGACTGGAATTATAATCCAAACTCCCAGTTCTCAGCCGTCTAGTCTACTGAGAGAATGGCAACTTAGACCATGTGGAAATTCTGGCTGGCGTATGTATATATATAATGAAGGATATTAGACGTTTTCCTTTTCATAAGTGCTGCTGGTAAGAAGAGATAACACTATTGATGGACTCCTCAAACTCGCCTTTAGACAAATTCTGTATTTTTGCTTGGTTCCATTTAACTAAAACATCATTTTGAGTACCCATGGCCTATGTAATAGAATGTGCAGTAGGAATCTAAATTATACTTAAGCTCAACTATACTTGCAAATTAAGGCCACTTCGACAGACAGCCGTTATCCAACTAAACGCACGTGAGGGGGTCTGCAGATTATACAAGTCTAAGCAAGTGCTATGACTATAAACATGTCATATTCAGGCACATAAAAATATGTGCTTTCGAATCTGCTTGGCCTTCATAGTCTCAAGAAAACAATGCCACCTATGTGCTTCGAAATATTGATAAACAATAAATGATAAACTTGCATTTTCAATACCAAAGATGTCCAAAGTTATATATACAGGTGAAAACATGAATAATAATATTTGAAATTGAGTAAAAGATCTGTGTAAATTAACAATTTGATGGGTTGCGGTCCCGAAGAGCACAGGTACAAAACATCACAACCTAAGGTTCCAAAATAGAGCAGGCACAATAAACGCAAGTGTAGAGTTGTACAAATCACGCAAGTATTTAGTGACCTTATAGTGACCTCTTTCTTCTCCAGAACAGCACAAGGAGGTCTGTGTTTAATTGGGAAGCAATTTTACAGATTGCGCAAGCAGCCTCAATGTGGATTTCAAGTTACCGGCATCGAGTTTTAGGGTAGGTTAGGTTAGGTTAGTTAGAGGACAGTTAGGTTACAAAGGGTGAAGTTAATTCCAGTAGCATACGAATTACTCCCACCAAATAAAAGAAAGGAAACAGACACTAGACCTTTGACGGCAATTAAGAAGTACGCTCTTATGTTCCTACGTTGTTTGTACAGATCGTTTGCGCTGTTTTGTACCTACTTTTCGCTCGAACTTTTATGTACCCGCGCTCTTCGGTAGCATAATGTAACGTGTAGCCATTAGAGCTACCTTCACCCCTTTCTCTCCACAATAAAGCGTTAAGTGGTTTATGAAAGACCCATTGAAACTTTGTAACTCAACTGTGGTTGGTAATATAGTAGAACTCTTGAACACATAAAGTAAATATACTATAAGTACTAGTTACACTGCTGCCAACTTGACAGGTTTTTCTTATGCTCATTGTTTGTAAACAGAGTGAACGATTGAAAATATTATTTGTCATTCATTCATTCGTTGGTTTTTGGTAAAAGGAAATGAATGTTCGTGGCAATATCTACAAAAGTACACCACACATCTATATCTTGAGCTACCTAAACCACCTCATCAACCGCAATTGAGTGCAATGCGATACTGGCCCCTGGTGCAGGTGAGCATTAATCATGCACCATTTAGAAGTATGAGAAATAGCGATGTGCGAAGGTCATTTTATCTTAATGTGAAGCGGAGTTAAATGGAAGCTTGTTGGCCATTTCACAGCGGGGATAGTGTTCGTCCATGAACGCAAGCTGTGCCCACGATGCTCGCTATGTACAATTCACACCGCCGGGCTATATAGCTTATATTGCAACCCCAGGACTTTCTCTGTGTCAGTGTAATTCAAGATGTCCTCCCGAGTGACTTGTTGTGAACGTGGGTTTTATCCTGTGTGAATTGGTTGAATGAGAACTCCAGCAGTTGCGATGATGAACTGGTAATTTTGTACTCGTTATCAAAAAGAACTAAGTGGATTCACCCAATAAAAAAAAGGGAATCGGTTAGTGAATACCATCACCTAATGAACGACCACGAACCAGATGACATATTTAAAACATATTTTAGATTAAGTAAATACCAATTTAAAGAAGTTAGGGATCCATTGACACAGATATTCAGAAAACAGATAGGCACTTCAGGAAGGTAATTAGCAGTAGAGAAACACTAGATATCTGCGTGAAGTAAAAAAAAATTCAATTCATTCGTATTTACATAAAAAGTGGTATGCAGGAAATACGTACATTTTTAATACAATACTTGATGATAATACACGAATCTGTATTAATCATAAAATGTTGAAAACAGTTCCTTTATTTTTATACTTATATGAGTATTAATATGTATTTGTTTTTAAACTTATTCAACATATAATTCCTTTTCACTCTTAATAGTAATGTGTCGTTTGAGAAAGAGATGATTGAGGTAGGTTAAATGATGGTATCAAAATTAATGTGCGATTTATTAAGATCACGAGCTATAAGCTAACACAGATACCTCAGAAAAACAAGTATAATATATTTGGCTATTTTATTCTTAAATATACCATCTCTTACAATTATAATAATTGTACAAGTGGCAGCAATAAGCCAACTACTGAGTCAAAGGTGAACAAAGATGTTTAATTTTTTACAACTAGAAAGGGAAATTTTATTTTTAGACCCTGAACAGTCCACAAGATGTAAACAGTTGTTGATGATGATGATGATGATTAAGATTATAATAAAACTAAATGTGAAAAAATATATAACCTACCACAATATGTAGATAAACTATTGTTAGTATTTATATTGGACAAGGTGACCGTGTGGTCTAGGGGAAAGGTGTCAGACTTATGTGCTAGAGGTCTGGTGTTCAATTTTCTGTCCCAGAACAGATTTATCTGATTGCCAAACCCTTCCTTCACCTCTGATAATCAATGTATTAATCACAACTTGTGAGTGTGTGGAATGCCAGGCCTTCCCCGTGGTTCGGATCACACGTTAAAGTGTAAGTCATCCATTACATTACACAATCACCGTACCATTACAAATTAACGTAAATGCATACAACCCTAATGGGTAGTAAGACGCTTTTCTAATAATAATATAAATAATAATAATAGTAGAAATAATAGTAATTGATTGGACAAAGCTATTAAAACTACTTTAACTAATAACTAGTTAACTGTATTTACAAAATGGTATTTTACTTTGTTTAGTTTTCTGCGATGGCTTATACTACTTTCTTCTAGTATTATTGGTTCTTTCTAACTACCACTAACTAATATGTAATTTATTATAATTATATTAATTTGGTTGACCCAGTATTGTAAAATTCTGTTTTGATTTAAATAGTTGGCATTTTGTTAGTGTGTCCCAATTTAGTTTTCATCATAACTATAAAATGTATGGGTCAAATTTTAACAAAATTTTGTAGCGAAATTCTTTGAAAATTAAAGATTCAGAATTGATGGTATTCAATATCTTTATACTTAGATAATATCGATCATTTAATAATACAATTATTGATAGAGATACACTATGGTGACCTGGTGGTCTAGGGGTAAGGTGTCAGACTTCTATGCTGGCGGCCGGGGTTCAATCCCCGGTACCGGCACAGATTTATCTGATTACCAAACCCTTCCTTCACCTCTGACAAGACATCTTGTGAATGTGAGGAATGCCAGGCCTCCACCGTGGTTCGGATTCCACGTTAAACTGTAGGTCCTTCATTTCATCTCACAATCACCCTACCATTACACATTAGCGTAAGTGCGTATAACCCGAACGGGTAGTAAGACGCGGTGCTAATAATAATAATAATGATAGAGATACACACTATATATTTTTGTTTTGTGTACTACTTTGAATTCAAAATTTATTAAAACCAAACAATTGTTTTGTGGGCAATGAAATGGGCAACGAGCTAAATCTAAAATATATGAATGGTGTTTCATACATGTGACAACGGGATATTCTAGAGAAACACATAATTGCCAAAATGAGACTGTTGTAAGTTGATATCATCCCGTGATTATGTATTTTTAAATAAATTCATAAATTTGGCTGGGTTATAGGATTATTGGTGAACTTGTAAAAAGGCCTGGCACTGCAAGTAGAGAGCCAGGAAAACAAGGGTCATGAGTAATATGCCTTTAAAGATCCTTCTTTCTATTAAAACACTTGCCACAAACATCACATTTTTTAATCCTTTGTCACTATGAGTAAGGAGATGATTTTTAAAATTGTCCTCCCTTTTGAAACACTTTCCACTATCGTTACAGTTGTCAGGTCTTAAGCTACCATTATGATATTGCTTCATATAGAAACCTTTGCACCAAACCTCCCATTTGTTACCTTCATGTGCACTATTAGTAAGGAGATGACAACCAAGACGGTGCTTAGTATAAAAACCTGTGCTACATATACTACATTTGTTAGGTCATTGTCGTCTATAAATACTGAAATGAATATTTAGACAGTTCTTAATTCTGAAACCTTAAACACATACATCACATTGGTGAGATCTTGCTAACTATGAGTGAGGATATGCTTCTTAAGATAGCACTTCATTTTGAAAGTTCTACCACAAACATCACATTCGAGATGTCTTTGCTCACTATGAGTGAGGAGATGCTTCTTAAGATAGCGCTTGATTTTAAAACCTCTACCACAGACATCACATTTATAAAGTCTTTGTTGACTGTGAGTGAGGATATGATCACTAAGACAGCCCTTTCTATAGAATCTTTTACCACAAACATCACATTTATGAAGTCTTTGTTGACTGTGAGTGATGAGATGATCACTAAGATTGCTCTTTCTATTGAAACTGTTACCACAAACATCACATTTATAAAGTCTTTGTTGTCTGTGAGTGAGGATATGAGTCTTAAGATTGCATTTCCGTTTGAAACGTCTACCACAAAAATCACATTTATAAGGTCTTTGTTGACTGTGAGTGAGGAGATGATCACTAAGACAGGTCTTTTTATAGAATCTTTTACCACAAACATCACATTTATGAAGTCTTTGTTGACTGTGAGTGAGGAGATGATCACTAAGACTGCCCTTTCTATTGAAACTGTTACCACAAACATCACATTTATAAAGTCTTTGTTGACTGTGAGTGAGGATATGAGTCGTAAGATTGCACTTCTGATTGAAACGTCTACCACAAACATCACATTTGTGAGGCCTTTCTTGACTATGAGTGAGGATATGAGTCTTAAGATTGCACTTAATATTGAAACTTTTACCACAAACACCACATTTATGAGGTCTTTGTTGACTGTGAGTGAGGAAGTGATAAATAAGACCGCCCTTTCTATTGAAAACTTTACCACAAACATCACATTTGTGAGGTCTTTGTTCTCTGTTAGTGATACTTTCTTTAGTTAAAGAATTGTTATAATCATCACAATTGTATTTTTTCCCATCCTTCTGTGAAAGATTAGGATTTATGTCCAAAAAAGTTGAGTTCATTAATTGGTTATCCTTTACTTGGAATCCTAATTTTTTATTGTTTTCATCGGTGATTTGACTAAACTCCAATGTTTTATTTTCAGTATCATCAATATTTAAACTTTCATTAAAACACAGTTCTTCCTTAAAACCAATATCTTCGCGCACAGCACTGGATGATGCATGGGAGGTTCTCTCTTGTTTTATAATAGATTGAACTATGACTCCATTAGTAGTTTCAAGATTAAGTTGAGTTGTATAACAATCTGGTTCAGTCTGTAAACAATATGAAAAACATAATTTATCAATAAAAATAATAAAAGCTTTTAAAAGATAAAATTTAGATTTGTTTGTGAATATTAATTATTTTGTAGAAAATACACATGTCAAAAATTGGGTATTTATAGATTGGTCAACTCATATTTATTTATTTGAGATCAGTAGAAATGCAATTATGAAAAAACGGTGTTTATTTTTACTAAATAAATGTTGTACAAAATTTTTTTAATTAAAAATTTGCAATGTTCGCGATTTTGCTTCTTATCAACTATTTCATATGCATAACCTGAAAAGGTAGTAATGAACCGTAACTAGAGTGAACAAAATAATTATCAAGTCGTGGGTTCGATATATATAAAATAATAATAAAAAATTGGCGATAGGAGTGAGTCGTTTGAGTTACAAATTATCGAAAAACTGGGTGTACCAAGTGTACTCAGACACGCAACCCACCCCGATTGCGGGAAGAACCAGACGGTCAGCTTCAATAGAATTAAACTTTTAATTAATTTTTTATTCACAAAAAAAAAAAATATTTAAAAATTGGAAAGTGCTAGACCTAAGGGTATTGATTACATATAAATTAATGAATGAAATTGAGAAGTCCGTGAGATTGTTTATTAAGTTATATATCAATATAATATAAGAAGAATAATTTACTAGAAAACTCCAAAAGATTAATAATTTGAAAAAATCTCTATGATTATCATAGAACAATAATTTAAAACAATATGGAGAATTTATGAATGAGAAGTTTCAAATAACAGCAAACAATATTCTAAGTAAACCTAGGAAAAATCAACGTCATGATATTTGATATTTACCATCTGTCTCATAAGACTAACGTAAATAACCAACATTTACTTCATATTACTCATTTAAAAGTTTCTCATCTTCCTTCCTTAACTTGCCATAACTCACAAAATTCATCTAAACTTCAAAAGATATTTCATCTGGACCCAATAATAATATACGTTAAACAGGACAATATTGTTATAAATCAAAATACAACTAATGCCTAAAGAGTTTAGCACCAAAACTAACATTAACAGAAAACATTAATAACCATAATATAAACAACAATTCAATAATCAAGGTTAATATCTGACTTCTTTTCAGAATAACCACAAAAAAAGGTTTGATGTATGCTCTCTAAGATAAAATAAAATAATTACCTACCAGAAGCAAAGTGTCTCTAAACTATTTATTTTCAATATTAATCTTATTTATATTACTATACACACACTTCGTAAACAGCTTCTAATGAGTTTGTATGAAGAAAAATGTTCATACTGCTATGTTCTTATAGCTGGCCCCACGTTTGAACGTCAATTGTTATGTCCCTACCTTCGCACGCCAATTTATACCTGCTCATAGCTGGTTCCACTTTGGACGACAATTACTAACTTACGTAATATTATTGACGATAAATCCCCACGTTTAGAAGTCATTTATTACATTACGGGATTTTTACTTATTTTATTGTCCCGCTGTTTGGCGACACTTGTTACGCGTGGCTGTAACTGCGCCTTTCATAACATTACGAACGGTTTATTTTACTTATGTAACTGCCCTTCATTGCGTGATCTTGCGCAGTGCGCACTAAAATAGTTATCATGCCATTTTATGATAGGTATAGTCTACTTTTAATTAACACACTGAATGGTTTATTTATCTATACATTTAAATTAAAATTATTAACACATGAAAGCTCCGTTAGTTTGGTGTCATAATAATGAAATTTTAGGCTAAGCTGGATTGGATAAGTGTCATGATTAATTGAAACTATTTGTGTTATTTCAATGAATTGATTAACACTATGTTTACTTTGTCTTTAATCTAGTTGTTATGGATACTTGCGATACCCACAACGAGTTAAATCGTTTGAAGTTATATGTAGGTAGGTACTTGGAATACAACTAATTGTGGTCATCATAGAAGATTTTTACGCTTTCATAGCAGACGATGAAAATTATGTTTGGTGTCCAAATAGTTTTAAAACGGCCGAACGATATATGTCACTAGGGCAAGTGGAATTTTTCCTTAGTTGATTTAAAAGTTTTCTTTTGCTTATTTTTGGGTTCGAATCTATTTTACGTATTATAATGTTTGGAATAATGTACAGCTTATATCAATCTTTTTGATATTTTAATAATGAGATGGCTTAAAATGAGACAATTAAGGCATTCTAGACCTGGAACATGCATTTAGATCAATATGTTCAAGGGCTAAGGGTTGATCCCGGTAACTCCTCTCCTAATATATGGTCCTGAAATGAACACAATATCGAACAACTGTACAATGTTAAATAAAATAAGCGTAAATGTGACTTATAAATTATAAGATTATTTTGTTTTGTAAGGTTTTTGCAGTAAAAAACACCTTTCAAAATAAAAAATCTATTAGAGCCCCATAGCCATGCATAAATATCGTAAAGAACATAAATAATAACTTTACCTTTATTTCTTCCTTGATGTAAGGAAAACTTAAATGGCCTAATTCAGCGTTAGTAAACACCTTGGCCATCTTGTTACCTTCTTCAATATCTTCACACTTCATGGTTCACGGTTTAACACCCAATAAGTGAAAGTACGATTGCAAAAGTATATCCAACTAAAATTTGAACTAAATCCAGAAAGACTGTCTACAAGTACAATATGACTAAATTACATATTTTCATATACTTTTTTTTTACATATTAGTGCACTTATTTTAATTGTATAAGTAATAGGAATATTATCAATCCTTATAATACATAATTATTAGTTTACTCTTTTTAATTCGAAAGTTGTAACATTTAATTAATTTAAGCTAAACTAAATCCCACTTTTCGTCCATTATTTACAAGTAAATACACAATAATATATTACAGTTATAAGTCACAGATCAGTTAAAACATGTTTCTTGCGTTAGAATGGTGTAAAACCTTTTAACTTAGAGCTAATTCTTTCTGTGTTTAGGAATCCTTTGAAGAGTGTGTCTCTGAGGCTTAATAGCCATCTATTTACTGACATTATTATTATTATTAATAGTAATAAATCGTGTTCAGTTGTTGCGTCAGGGAAATAACACGGTTTTGGCAGAGAAATAACTGTAAAAATATAAAAAAAATAAGAGCATTTAAAAATTGTATTTTAAATTTTAACTATAAAAAAATATAGAGTAAAACTCTAAAAGAATGCAAAATTAAAATTATTTTGAAAATTGTGTAAAAAAATAACTAATTGAAATCCTTTAGTGCTTATACGACACCAATAAATATAATAATACACAGTCTTATTTAATTTTACGTCTTTTCATTACTAATTTTTAAATATATTTTCTTTAAATTGAAGATAACGCCCATACACCATAGATGAACTGGCTCACTCCTTATCGCTTATTTGTAGCTGGCCATTTAAACCCATCCATCACAGACTCTGTCCTAAAATATTAGTGAAGAATGACCTTGGGCATAGGATGTCTTCTGAATATTCAACTGGTAAGAATTTCTGTATACCAAGCCAAAGTTTCCGAGTTAAATTCCCATGTCCTGGTTTCGTTATTTAATTTAAATAATTTAATATGTATGTGCGGCTATGATAGTATTTAAAAACTACTATAATAGCGCAGCTATTACACATGTTCCTGTTCTTTGGTGTGTTTACAATAAACACTCAATTTATTGTCCCGGGGCTCAAGACATTCGGAATATACTTTGGACACAAATATTGTTGAAAGCCATGGAAGTGATTTGATGGGTTTATTGGATATTTCTTTAAAAAAATCACTTGGGATTTGTGCCATGGTTGAAAATTTTGGAGGGTACAATTAGTTAAAACACGTCAATTCCCTCTTTCAAAACTAGCTGTTAATGATTGTTAATCTAAGAAACTCCCCAGTTACTTATTCATGTTCTCCCCAAAAGTCTTTTACAGACTTTAACAAGAACATACCTTAATAGCTAATTTGCCAAGCCCAGTGATCATGTTCTAATTGTGTCCGCGACAGGATTTGAAACTCTGACCCGATTATCACCCGAGCTGATCACATTATATGTTGTCTTGTACCGCCGCCCTTACTCTTCCTCGAAGAATAAGGCTGGCGCACAATAAAAAAATAAACCAAAATAATAAATGTAGTAAATTTGC
>CABFVX010006184.1:0-12509 GCA_902151425.1 Timema shepardi
AAGGGGCATTAGGTGTGTCGTGGCACATCTGTGTGACAATAAGGGTCAGTAGGTGTGTCGTGGCACATCTGTGTGACAATAAGGGGCATTAGGTGTGTCGTGGCACATCTGTGTGACAAGAAGGGTCAGTAGGTGTGTCGTGTCAACGTTCAAAACAAGGCTGGAATTACATTAGTTTACACTCACTGAGGTTTTGGGGGCGGGGCCCACAACGAGCAAAACGAGTTTCTTTTATAAGCGAATTGGAAAGTGTATCGAAGTAGAAGTCACATCATTTCAAACATTTGTTGTAATTTAACATTTCGACTCTTATGAACGAACTTTTTTTTTGTGAAAACGTTTTGCTCATTTTTGTTTATACTCTAAAGATTCTAGTAGGCAATAAAATGAAATAAAAACTATTCTAAACACATTATACGTATTTATTTAGTCCATTAAATATCATCAAAAATAGAACTAAGGTTAAAAATAGATTCAGACATAAGCTGCATGTTTTCTATGGTAGAAAATGATTCTGCAATAATAAATACCGGGTTCCCTTTTACAAAAACAATGGTTGATCTTGAAATGACCTTGAATATGCCCACTAAATCAAAACTAAATTATGCCTTTTGTCAGTATCTAAAAAACAAGCAATTTTGTATGAAACATTTCTTTCTTAAATAAGTGTTTTTAAAAATATTTCGTTGTGCTAACTTAAAAAAACCACCCTGTATACTAAATGTATATACATTTTAATTTTATACATTTACATAGTTTATGGATTCTCTCTTTAAACATAAATGAAGGAGAAAACAATAATGAAAGTGGATTTAAAATAGTTTAACAAACACGAGGGAATTTTATCATTTCAAATATTACATTTTTTGAATATGAACAGAAAAAAACCCATCAGTGTGAACTTGAAATTTGGACGGTGGTACACACTTTTATTCGTGAAACATTATTATTGTTTCCTTGTGTTCTCGACATTGTTAATGCATTCTCCCCATTCTGTCTGCTAAACAATTACAAATTCCATCGCATGTATTGACACACCACATGTTCCCATTTCACCCAATAGAGATTATTTCTTCATCTGACCGGATTAAAAACAAAACATATTTGGCTGGCTGTGCGTGGACGAATGTGTGCTGAAAACACGGACCCAATAACAGTGCTATATAGATTTAATCTCTTGAAATATAACATTACGTATAACGGTAACAAGAGGAAGAATGCGTTATTTTGATTAAAACTGCTTATCCATCCTAATAGTAACAAATAATATACTGTATGTTTATTATCCATTATGTGTACATGTTTACTATATATACATATATACACTACTGTGGTTCCATAGAGAGTATTGTCTTCAGCTCGACTTACAGCCCTTTCACACCATCAGGTTTCGCTGGACCGGTTTAAATCCTGAAGAAGAAAGTAGCACCAGGTTTGTATCAGGTTTTCATCAGGTCCGGTTTTCACATGTGTTTTCTTCCCAAGCTCTGAGAGCTCTCGGTCTGATTTCGAACATGTATCGAGCTATTCTTATTGCCATGTGGTACTTTAGTAGGAGAAGTAATAATAAAAAGAGACAAAACAGGACAATTTGGGTACACCCATTGCTTCAAAAGTGTGATGAGCATGGTGTCTTTGCTACTCATTATGAGGAACTCAAGGGTGATGAAAATAAGTTTTTTAATATTTTCAGAATGTCAATTTAATCTTTGGAAGAATTACACGATAAGTTATAGCCACTAACTTCAGTGTCAGAACACAACAATTAGGAACTTCATCCAAACTAAAGAATGATTTCGGTAGCTATCAGGTAAGAAGGAAAAAAATATGTAGATGCTGCATTTGTTTATTCTTCCATATATCTTATCTTTTTACATATACATACATTTTGTTATCTCATAAACATTAGCTTAGTATTCATTATTTAATAGACCCCTTTTTATTAAGTTTATTTTGGAAGATCTAGTTTATTGAAGACTCTTTTATACTGGTATGGTATTCAGTTTAAGGTTTTAGTCTACTTAACCTAAAACATTACAAAAATATGCAAATAATATAAATACGGAAAATGAATAAAATGATAAAAGCAAAATGAGTTAAGTAAAATCTACTTCTATAATTTGAAATTCCGTTGGTGAGGTCAAGGATGTCGAGGAAGGAGAGGACAAACAATGATAGCTTTGAGTTGCTGTGGACGAAGGTTCAAGTGTTGATGGTATTTTGGAAGAAGGAATGAAGTGAATGACTCGGTCCGAGGAAACTAGCGAATGAGAGATTGGGGTGGAGGTGTGTGTCTGCTGATAGGCTGTGTTGCTATGCATGAACGGATGTAGTGAAATGTTGGTCAAGATAGAAGAAGGAAAGGTTGGATTTGATTTTTTGTTTTCAATACCTTTGATCAAATTGTAATACTTCCATTTGAAAGTCAATTGACTCTTCCTCATTAAAATATTTAACTGCAGGCAAAGTACCTTTAAAAATGATAAATTATGATTTTCACTTTTGATTCTCAACGGACGAAATCAAGAGTTCTATGTCAATATTTATTCTTAATGACACTACTCAAAACACTGCACAAGACAAGACACAATATAATATTTGCGTGAGACTCCAGTCACTAGGGGAACCAAACTGAACCAGTCAGGGGAAAACAATGTCACTCGCACTCAATTAACTTAGTCTTGTCTCCTCTGAGACACACCCCAAATCTCAGAGTATTTAGGGACACTTAAAGAGTCCGTCTCACCTTTCAGACGTCACCTGATGTAGGTAGGTAATACAGCTCCGACCAGACGTAGCATTGTGGTCCCGTTTTAAGTATTCCACTTCAAAAATCCGCATAGAAATGGTCGTTAAAATATATAAAAAATATATATATAGCAAAATTGAAAAATAAATTATTTAAAATAAAAAACTAATAAACCGATTCCAATTTCGCTGTTGTCTAGTAAACAATATATAAGAGAGAGATTCGATAGATTTCTGTTTTGAACGTAGTCTTAGTTAAATATTGTTAGTGAGTTGGGATCACAAGTCTACCACCAGTGGCAATATCATTTAGTTCCCAGTGAAAGCTTTGTTTAAAAGTTTTTGAAATGTTTTATTACAGCTTTAAAAGCAATCGTCTAAAAGAGGGTCTACTTTCGATATCCTTTATTTAACAAAACCTGTCCTACTTCTCACATCAAGGTCGAACAGAGATCTCAATCCAACCAGTATCTGCCCTAAAAGAAGAAAATAATATATTTGGTAGTATTTATAGTTAAGAGCAGGAGTGGCCAAACTTTTTGATCTAGTGATCTGCTCCAGAGAAAGAAAATAATTTGCGATCTCCTATGGAACCATAGGCTTATATTGTTTGTTTCAATGATAACAAATTAATAACCCATTTTGTGTTGTCTCAATAGTAAAATTACATTGCATATGAGAACTTATAATCCTTCCACACAATGAAACCAAGTTTTTCATCAAAACACATAGCACATAGTTTCTCTGGAAAAAGTATTTTCTTATCAAACATCTGACTTGGAAGTTAGGACCCTCATAATCTTAGGATATTTTGTTGAATGAGAGTTCATAATAATACTCTGTCATAAACGATGGAAGGATTGTAAATGGTCCTCAGTCAGTCAGCTTCGATATTTCTATTTTCTAATGTTGACTTAAGACAAATCTGCAAGTCCTCTCTTTTATTTTATTTCTCTCGATATTTTTTAATCAATTGACCAGAGAAGCGACCAAACCAGCGGCCGCGGTTGACCGGTAGCTCGCGATTGACTGTTTGACCACCCCTTGTCTAGAGAGTAACAAGATTATTAAGGAAATAATATGCATACCATTTGAAAAAACAGATTTAGGAGAACACCTCAAAGCTGATTAACTGGGATACTAGACACAAGATAACGCTAGAATATAAAATTTCATCCAGGATACTAGACACAAGATAACGCTAGAATATAAAATTTCATCCGGGATACTAGACACAAGATAACGCTAGAATATAAACTCTCATCCAGGATACTAGACACAAGATAACGCTAGAATATAAACTCTCATCCAGGATACTAGACACAAGATAATGCTAGAATATAAACTCTCATCCAGGATACTAGACACAAGATAAAGCTAGAATATTAAATCTAATTTAAGTTCAATATTCTTCATTCTTCACTTGGCAACAAAGAAATCGGGATCAGTGAAATATTCCTTTAGATTTAAAATATTTATTTTGTAATTAACTGCATCGGTGGTCGCATGGTCTAACAAGTCATACTCTTGTTGAACTGTTTTGTTGTTTTTCCCATGCATGATTTCCCCGTCTCCTTCTAATCAAATTTTAGAATAGTTTCTTTAAAATTTACCTCCTAATCCCTGACTCTATCAGCGTAATTAATATATTAGAGTATGGTTTTACTTCATTGGTGTCAATTCCACTGTCTTCTAATGAAGACTTCAGGTTTCAGCACTACTATGTCCCCTGGCTAATCTTTCCAATAAATGAGCTACATATTACTGTAGCCTAGACGCGCTATTATATATATATATATATATATATATACATATATATATTGATATTACCTAGAAAAACTAATTTAAGTTATGAACAAGTGAAAGTAGATCAAGCAGCTTTTATAGTTGTCAGAAAAGTCCCTTTCTATGAAATTATATTGTCTACTTAAGTACCGATTAAACGAGCCTTTTTTTAAATGGGAAAAATAGCTGTATAGCTACATATTAAACTTTAGCTAAAAAAAAATTTATCTTGCCAAAATACCAATAATGTGAGTGTAATGATGTAATTATTTTACCTACGTGTTTCACGATGAGTAAAGTCTATCCACGCCAACACTACTGCGAAATCAAATAAAATGTGTAATCTAGAGGGAACTCTACATTTCTACGGTATCTTTCTCCCTCTCTCTGCGATTTTAATATGTAATCCTGAACGCTCTCTCCCTACTTAGGACTTCAGAGTGAGTCACGTCACCCACTCTAAATTATTCAGCCAGGGGATCTCTGGCGCTGAAAACATGATTGGGCCAGATTTGGGATAAAGTGTTGCTCGAAATAAGCTATATGCAAGCCCAAGGGGGTGAACAAATGGCAGTGGTCCACAGCTCTACGTGTGAGATAGCAGGGAATACACCAAGATTATGTCGTCACAGTTCTGGAACCTCCTTTTTATCTGTACCAAATGGAGGTATTTTTACAAATAAACATTTTCATGAATCAGGTAAAATATTAAGGTTACATTTTGATTAAATATTACGATAGAAAGTTAGAGAGAACAATAAATCTAAAATTTTGGTGAGGCTAGTGATAGTAATATTACTACTATTACTTCCGAGCAACATTACTATGAATACCTGTACCAATGCTAGTAATATATATATATATAATTTATCACAGCACCTTACTACCCAGTCTTGTTGGATGCATATGTACTAATTAAATTACACCAATGCATCTCTTTAAGGAAAACTTCTTTTCATTTTTTGAGGTATATCGATAGACATGTTTGAAAGATGGAAGAGGAAAGGTGGATAGAAACACATAAAAGGGAAGAAAACAATATGGCTTCTTACAATGAAAAGAAGGACACAGTTAACACTTTACATTGCTGCCACTGGCCAAAGAGGTAATGGCTGCCTTTTGAAGAAAATCGATCGTTACCGCCCGACCTAGGTTTCAATCCATTGGAACTCATCATGTCCAACATGTATAACAAAATACCTCAAAGAGCGAAAGGAGGTTTTTATTAAAGATATTATATTCTAAATTCTCATTCAATGTCAATTTCTTCGGTTTGTCTTTTATGTTATTCGTTTCCTTTACATTTCCTACCTGTGTGTAATACCATCCTTTACCTATTTCCTTTTTTACCTTTAGTGTTTTTTGGTTTCCTCTTTTAGTAAGTTGCGTTGCGCGTTTCACACTCCCTCCTGATGAGTTCAGATAGAATGAAACCTAGGTCGGGGGATTGGGCGGTAACAATTGATTTTCTTCAAGAGCCAACCATTACTTCTTTGTCCAGTGGAAGCAATGTAAAGTGTGAACTGTGTTCTTCTTTTCATTGTAAAGAGTGATATTGTGTTCGTTTCCTTTTATATATTTCTATCCACCTTTATTCTTCCATCTTCCCAATAACAAATTACACTAATTTTTTAGATATAAGGAAGGTTGAATTTTGAGGAAGTGTACTCACATTTGCAAGCTTCAAGTGTGTAGAACAATTTAAGAAAATAAACCAGTACACCCATTCGGGATTGGAACCTAAATCTCCCCATCCTCAGCAGTCCATTTTATTGAGAGAAATGCCTTAGATTTTAGACCGTTTCAATACTCGTACTAATAACTTCGAATAGTAATATACTTATAATGATAGTTTTATATTTTATTTTAAATATCTTTGAAAGCTATTTTTTCATTTTCAAAATAAAAATTATGAAATTATTATTAATTCTAGAGTATCTCATTTTCTTGACTGATAAAACCACTGCCGTTTTTAAAAAAAAATGGCTACCATACACAATTATTTAATTAAATTATTGGCTTGGATAAATATTTTACTCAATCAAAACTACTGAAACCTTGTTTATGAGTGATATCTTCTCAGAGGTAGCTATGGAAAAAACACAGAAATTCAACAAAAGCAGGGACTAAGTGGTCTTAGATGTTATACTCGCATGGCGCCAAGCTACCCTTGACAAGGAGATAAGGGGTTGAAACTTGGCTGGATGCCCTAAGGGTGGTCTGTCACGTGTAATTTATCACCGCAGTTTTCCATGTTAATACAAGTGCACACCCTTGCAAAAACACTATTCAACTCTGTCTTACAGTAACACTCTTTTCTTTATCTTGTCGAATTAGCATGCTAATCTACTGATCAAAGGATCCTGAGTTCGATTATAGCCATAGCTGATAAACGTATTATTGGTGAAAATAGGGCTTTCCCCTTTCATAGTGACGAATTAACAGCGTGGAGACTTAGTGTTGTGATTTTTCTATAACTAGGTTAGTATATAGGCTGTGTGTTATTTTAAACTGTCATTTCAGAAAGTGCGCGTTAAATAACCTCAAACTAATAATAAAAACCTCCATGGTGTTAGTTCTCAAGCGAGCTATACCGAAAGACCGGCCAACGCATATTGTTGAAGCTAGTGCCAACATTTGCGAAAAGAGGGTGTCCTATGGTCAGTACATTGAACCCTACAGCTAATAATAAAATAAAAAGAATATATTTATAATACACAACTAAACCAAAGAACTTGGATAAAATAAACTTTTTTTTTGCATAAAAAATACCTTTGAAATGATCGACAATATGATCAAAATTAAATTTATCATCAAATAGTATGAAACTCTTAAACACTCTTGTGATGTTGAAAATGAGTAACTTCAACCTTTATGCGAGGTTTGAGTGAACATGTTGGTAGGTTTGAAAATAAAATCAATACATTTATCTTCAAATAAGTGTAGGCTACTATCTGTCCCTCAAGGATTTGACTCAACGCGTCCACTGCAGCGTCCACTGCAGCGCCCACGCTACTAGCAACCACAACACTCTTGCTACTACCCACCGCAGCACCCATGCTAGTAGTCACCGTAACACACTCACTAGTAGCCACCTTAACACCCACGCTAGTAGTCACCGTAGCACACTCCTAGTAGCCACCTTAACACCCACGCTAGTAGTCACCGTAACACTAGTAGCCACCTTAACACCCATGCTAGTAGACACCGTAACACACTCACTAGTAGCCACCTTAACACCCACGCTAGTAGTCACCGTAACACACCCACTAGTAGCCACCTTAACACCCACGCTAATAGTGACCGTAACACCCTCACTAATAGTGACCGTAAAACCCTCACTAGTAACCACCGAAACACCCACGCTAATAGTCACCGTAACACACTCACTAGTAGCCACCTTAACACCCACGCTAGTAGTCACCGTAACACACCCACTAGTAGCCACCTTAACAACCACACTAATAGTGACCGTAACACCCTCACTAAAAGTCACCGTAAAACCCTCACTAGTAACCAACGAAACACCCACGCTAATAGTCACCGTAACACCCACACTAATAGTCACTGTAACACCCTCACTAGTAGCCACCTTAACACCCACGCTAGTAGTCACCGTAACACCCACACTAATAGTCACTGTAACAATCTCACTAGTAACCACCTTAACACCCAAGCTAATAGTCACCGTAACACCCACACTAATAGTCACCGTAAAACCCTCACTAGTAACCACCTTAACACCCACGCTAGTAGTCACCGTAACACCCACACTAATAGTCACTGTAACACCCTCACTAGTAGCCACCTTAACACCCACGCTAATAGTCACCGTAACACCCACACTAATAGTCACCGTAACACCCACACTAATAGTCACTGTAACACCACTCACTAGTAACCACCTTAACACCCACGCTAGTAGTCACCGTAACACCCACGCTAGTAGTCACCGTAACACCCACACTAATAGTCACTGTAACACCCTCACTAGCTGCCACCTTAACACCCACGCTAATAGTCACCGTAACACCCACACTAATAGTCACTGTAACACCCTCACTAGCAGCCACCTTAACACCCACGCTAATAGTCACCGTAACACCCACACTAATAGTCACCGTAACACCCACACTAATAGTCACCGTAACACCCACACTAATAGTCACTGTAACACCCTCACTAGTAACCACCTTACACCCACGCTAATAGTCACCGTAACACCCACACTAATAGTCACCGTAACACCCACACTAATAGTCACTGTAACACCCTCACTAGTAGCCACCTTAACACCCACACTAATAGTCACTGTAACACACTCACTAGTAGCCACCTTAACACCCTCACTAGTAACCACCGAAACACCCACACTAATAGTCACTGTAACACCCTCACTAGTTGCCACCTTAACACCCACGCTAATAGTCACCGTAACACCCACACTAATAGTCACTGTAACACCCTCACTAAGTAACCACCTTAACACCCTCACTAGTAGCCACCGTAACACCCACACTAATAGTCACCGTAAAACCCTCACTAGTAACCACCGAAACACCCACGCTAATAGTCACCGTAAAACCCACACTAATAGTCACTGTAACACCCTCACTAGTAGCCACCTTAACACCCACGCTAATAGTCACCGTAAAACCCACACTAATAGTCACTGTAACACCCTCACTAGTAACCACCTTAACACCCACGCTAGTAGTCACCGTAACACCCACGCTAATAGTCACCGTAACACCCACACTAATAGTCACCGTAGCACTCTCACTAGTAACCACAAAAACCCCCCCACGCTAATATTCACCGTAACACCCTCACTAGTAGCCACCAAAACACCCACAATAATAGTCACCGTAACACCCTCACTAGTGTCCACCTTAACACCCACGCTAGTAGTCACCGTAACACCCACACTAATATTCACCGTAACACTCTCACTAGTAACCACCAAAACACCCACGCTAATATTCACCGTAACACCCTCACTAGTAACCACCAAAACACCCACACTAATAGTCACCGTAACACCCTCACTAGTTGCCACCTTAACACCCACGCTAATAGTCACCGTAACACCCACACTAATAGTCACTGTAACACCCTCACTAGTAACCACCAAAACACCCACACTAATAGTCACTGTAACACCCTCACTAGCAGCCACCTTAACACCCACGCTAGTAGTCACCGTAACACCCACACTAATATTCACCGTAGCACTCTCACTAGTAACCACAAAAACACCCACGCTAATAGTCACTGTAACACCCTTACTAGTAGCCACCTTAACACCCTCACTAGTAACCACCTTAACACCCACGCTAGTAGTCACCGTAACACCCACACTAATAGTCACCGTAACACCCCCACTATTAACCACAAAATACCCACGCTAATAGTCACCACTACAACCACACTAATAGTCACTGTAACACCCTCACTAGTTGCCACCTTAACAACCACACTAATAGTCACCGTAACACCCTCACTATTAACCACAAAATACCCACGCTAGTAGTCACCGTAACACCCACACTAATAGTCACCGTAACACCCTCACTATTAACCACAAAATACCCACGCTAATAGTCACCACTACAACCACACTAATAGTCAATGTAACACCCACACTAATAGTCACCGTAACACCCACACTATTAACCACAAAAACACCCACGCTAGTAGTGACCACTACAACCACACTAATAGTCAATGTAACACTCACACTAATAGTCACCGTAACACCCTCACTATTAACCACCAAAACACCCACGCTAATAGTCACCACTACAACCACACTAATAGTCAATGTAACACCCTCACTAGTAACCACCTTAACACCCACTCTAATAGTCACCACTACAACCACACTAATAGTCACTGTAACACCCTCACTATTAACCACCAAAACACCCACGCTAATAGTTACCACTACAACCCCACTAATAGTCAATGTAACACCCTCACTAGTAGCCACCTTAACACCCTCACTAGTAGCCACCGTAACACCCACACTAATAGTCACTGTAACACCCTCACTAGTAACCACAAAAACACCCACGCTAATAGTCACCGTAACACCCTCACTAGTAACCACCGAAACACCCACGCTAGTAACCACCACAACACCCACACTAATAACCACCGTAACACCCTCACTAGTAGCCACCGTAACACCCACACTAATAGTCACTGTAACACCCTCACTAGTAGCCACAAAAACACCCACGCTAATATTCACCGTAACACACTCACTAGTAACCACCGTAACACCCTCACTAGTAGCCACAAAAACACCCACGCTAATAGTCACCGTAACACCCTCACTAGTAACCACCGTAACACCCACGCTAATATTCACCGTAATACCCTCACTAGTAACCACCGAAACACCCACGCTAGTAACCACCACAACACCCACACTAATAACCACCGTAACACCCTCACTAGTAGCCACCGTAACACCCACACTAATAGTCACTGTAACACCCTCACTAGTAGCCACAAAAACACCCACGCTAATATTCACCGTAACACCCTCACTAGTAACCACCGTAACACCCTCACTAGTAGCCACAAAAACACCCACGCTAATAGTCACCGTAACACCCTCACTAGTAACCACTGTAACACCCACGCTAATATTCACCGTAATACCCTCACTAGTAACCACCGAAACACCCACGCTAGTAACCACCACAACACCCACACTAATAACCACCGTAACACCCTCACTAGTAACCACCAAAACACCCACGCTAATAGTCACCGTAACACCCTCACTAGTAACCACCGAAACACCCACGCTAGTAACCACCACAACACCCACACTAATAACCACCGTAACACCCTCACTAGTAACCACCAAAACACCCACGCTAATAGTCACCGTAACACCCTCACTAGTAACCACCGAAACACCCACGCTAATAGTCACCGTAACACCCTCACTAGTAACCACTGTAACACCTACGCTAATAGTCACCGTAACACCCTCACTAGTAACCACCGCAGCACCCATGCTAATAGTCACTGTAACACACTCCTAGTAGCCATCGCAACACCCTCTATACCACACCCACAAATAAAATACACTATGAATTAATATCATCAGAGGTAAGAAGGTGGAAGGAGATAGGACAGCTTGTTCTAATTAAACGGGTGTGATCAATTATTTATTAGAGCTACATCTTACTACCCGTTTGAGTTACAATATAATTTTATAATTTATTTATTAACTTTATGGTTGATGTAATAATAAGTATTAATGTAATATTATCATTTAAAGGATATTTTGCTACTAGTTGGTTATATAGAGCCTATTATTGCTGGAAGTTCAAAAAATATACTATCTAATTTCTCACATCTATGTTTAGTTGTTTTACCAAGAGCCTTCATTTTTGACAAATTGGTATCAATGCCTGTAAAATAATACTTCTTATCTTAACTATTGAATATTGACAGCAAAAATTGTGTTTGTGTTTTCAAAGCTTACCACCCAATGTAACTTGGGCAGAGCTGCCTTACTTTGGTCGCCCTAAAGGCACTGGGAGGTGACGAGCCCTTTAAGGAAGGCGCAGGGCAAACCCTCTTGATTCTCGGATCAGTCAATATACCACTCAGTACAGCAAGCACATAAACCTTAACTTCCATTTTATTGATAGTCCCCTTTATTAGTGTTTACTCAGTTATTTTTGTCACAGCATCTAACTACCGGTTCGGTTGTAGGCATATCTCATCCAAGAAACGGAAAAATGTGACCCAAAAATTTGGAGAAATTTAAATACTAGCAGTTTTAGACTTTTGAGATACACTAAATCTTCTTTTATGATCTCCATTCATATATGTATCCATCCATCTATTTAAACATCCATCTTACTATATATCTATCCATCTATCTATCCATCTATCTAACCATCCATCTTACTATATATATATATATATATATATATATATATATA
>CABFVX010006184.1:18858-42529 GCA_902151425.1 Timema shepardi
ACACCAGTAGTCACCTACCATCCTGCTATCAACACCAGTAGTCACCTATCAACCTTCTATCAACACCAGTAGTCACCTACCATCCTGCTATCAACACCAGTAGTCACCTATCAGCCTTCTATCAACACCATTAGTCACCTACCATTCTGTTATCAACACCAGTAGTCACCTATCAGCCTGCTATCAACACCAGTAGTCACCTACCATCCTGCTATCAACACCAGTAGTCACCTACCTGTCTGATATCCACACCAGTAGTCATCTACCATCCTGCTATCAACACCAGTAGTCACCTACCATCCTGCTATCCACACCAGTAGTCACCTATCAGCCTTCTATCAACACCAGTAGTCACCTAACAGCCTGCTATCCACACCAGTAGTCACCTACCATCCTGCTATCAACACCAGTAGTCACCTATCAGCCTTCTATCAACACCAGTAGTCATCTACCTGTCTGCTATCCACACAAGTAGTCACCTACCGTCCTGCTATCAACACCAGTAGTCACATACCTGTCTGCTATCCACACCAGTAGTCATCTATCAGCCTGCTATCCACACCAGTAGTCACCTACCTGCCTGCTATCCACACCAGTAGTCATCTACCTGTCTGCTATCCACACCAGTAGTCACCTACCTGTCTGCTATCCACACCAGTAGTCACCTACCTGTCTGATATCCACACCAGTAGCCACATATCAGCCTGCTATCCACACCAGAAATTGCCGCGCAGACGTTCAGCTCTAACGCAATATTTAATTGTACGATGCGTAGTTTCGAAATATGATTTACAACAAAATTAAGTTTAAAGATTCCAACAGGGCTCTGTTTCCTCGAAAACACAATATTTTAAGTTTTATTCAATACAAACAAATGTATGAAAATGTAACATTAGCTCTTTTTCATTGATTTTTAAGCATCTTTGTGGAGCTATGAGATTAAGTTTGATGAAAATAGGCTTTAGATTGAGCCTACCTATAATAAATACAATATGTTTCTAAAAGGATCACAATGTAATTTTTTAAATATCTTTGAGAACTTCACACGAGCTTTCCTCTTCACCTCGAGATGAAAAGTTTCGTGGTTTTCTTCTCTCCTGTTTTCTTTCATGACTAAGAGTGGTTATAGAGGAAGAGTGAAAGAGATTATAGGATTATAAATAATAAAGAATTAGTTTAAGAAAACAACACAGATCATTAAGCCGTATGGCCTGACAGCGATTGATACTTTCTCGCCGACTGAGATGGCCGACTGAGATGTTTGTCACACAACCACCCCATCTGGTATGACCTGCAAGGTCTACTTGTTGCTACTCGTATAAAGTTTAACTCTCCTGGACGTATCCAAGGGAGCGTACGTCTTTTGCGCCATCTCCACCCCTCCCTTCCCCGCGTCTTCACAGAATGTAATTAAAATTAACGAACCCCTCCCCAAGCCCAACCTCACCACGATGATAAATTCTAGCTCGCACACTCCAGGAAAATGAGTGTCACTCAAAGTTATTGCGCAAAGTGTGGAGGTGGAGGAAATAAAACAAACGTTTTTTAGCGATACCATTCTGTCACTTGAAAGCAAGTACTGGAGATAAACGTACAAGGACGAGAGATGGAGGAGAAGCAACGATAATGAAAGTTTTAAAAGAAAGTGTCGAGTGAAGACCATCCATCACGGCGCAGTGGGGAGATAATAGTGTAAGACCACCACAAAAAGATTATCTTTTTATATTGTGTAGATAACTTATTATTTTGTCAACTCCCTCCCTCCTCCATTCAAATCCTCCCTTTCTCCCAATTAAAATCAACGTCATTCCCTCCCTCCTCTCCCTACCTCTGTTAAATTCAGTGCCACGCCTCCCCTCATAGTTCGCTCTCTAATCCCTCCCACCCCCATTCAAACCCATCCCACTCACCTCTCCCCTATTCATCACTTCCTCCGCAGTTAAAATCCTTGCATCCTCACATGCTCCTTTCCTACTCACCACTTCTTTAATTTCGGTCTTCCTCTACTCCCAATTAAAATCAACGAATGACCTTTACCCCTTCCCGCCTACCGCCCTCTTCTTAGCTTAAACCCAATCATCCCGTTTCTTATTCATTTCACTCAATGTATACCCCTCACCCCCTTCCATTCAAACCCACCTCCTCACATATAATCAAACCAATTATTATATGTTCAGCTGAAGCTATAAGTTTTACGACTACCCATCGTCATACACTTGATAAACAATAGGGAATACACTATACTAAGAGCAAGTGCTTGAAATCCCTTAACTCATCAACAGATGATACCATGAACAATATCAACAATAGATTACTTAATAAGTTGGATACAGTTCCCTACGTTGGCAGCCTTGAGCGCGGTTGAGAACGTTGAGTTTTAGAAGCAGCTTTAACCACTTCTGAACCACTGTCTTTAAACTCCATTGGACTTAAATGTAGCCTTAACGTACACAGGTAACATATTCCTTAGTGACCTCTCCAAAATTTAGAACTATCGTCCCCATAGTGTAACATTTCAGCCTCAGTTTCTACCAACAGAATAGCTCTACAGGTGAATAGTTTGTTGTTTAATATCCTGGGGTAAAAAGAATTACTTAAAAAAGGCTGGCCTTCAAAACTATTCACCCCATCCATCGTGTTAGGCCAGTTTTTTTAAAGTGAGAACAAAACCTTGACACAATAATTTTTAGAGGATAAATCGTTTGAGGCTGACTTATCATTGGTGGAGCCATGGACTAACCCCATGTCTAAAAATGAGAAGGGCACTCGCGTTTTTGCATTCATTCAGAACGAAGATAAATTAATCACTCCAACTTGGTTTCAGCAGTTACGAGATGTGGATGTGAGATGATCACTCCATCTTGGTTTTAGCAGTCACGAGATGTGGATGTGAGATGATCACTCCATCTTGGTTTTAGCAGTCACGAGATGTGGATGTGAGATGATCATTCCAACTTGGTTTTTATCATAAATACAATAGTTATTCTTAAGATGTCAATGATGGTGAAATTATTTCAATAAATACACGCTTCGGTCACCGCATGGTCTAAGTTTCCCAATATATTGGCCAGCCAATGACGGGGAGATCGGGGTTAAAATACCGGTCAGATGTATCAAGGGTGTTTTTTTCCTAAATAGGTATCCAATTTCACTCCGTACAAATAAGGGTACAATTCCTCTAAATTCAAGCTACACCTCATTCCTAACACATTAGCCTTATCAGTACATATGCGTAAAGCTCGCACAGATAGTGAGAGACAGTGCTTGTAAAATATCAATAAATTAAACTAAATTAGTAACTGTATTTATTTTAAATGTCATAAAAACCTATTTATCATTCATAACTTCATATCAAGTTAGTGAGAAACATTAGCTACTGCACTCAAATAAAATACAGTAGAATCTAAAGTCTTAACATATATCGAGGTCGATCAAGGCCCATATTGAGCTGGTCAGGATGAGAAATAATGACTTCCGGTAATAATACTTCGCATGCGGTAAGCGCATGGTGCAGACTCTGGCTGTTTTTCAATGCGCTCATCAATAATTTCACTTTCCCTAAGCCGCCTATTAACAAAACAAAACCGCTTCCATTGCCATCAAAAACTTTAACTACGGCATCTAATAGCTCTTTACCAAACTTTATATGCATAGTGATGACCGAGTGGTCCATGTTTTTGTCTCAAATAGTACTTCATCGTCCTCGAGGGATAGGTCGTTCGAATCTTGTCACATGTCACTGTGAATCTCCAATCTTCCTTCAAAAGTTGGTTTTGGTGCAGTCTCCTCTTTATGAGACATAGACTGAATACTAATTATTATTAAAATTGTTTATAGGCGCGTCTACTCATGCAGGTCATTAGTGCCTTAAAAAAAGGAAACACAAAAAAACTTAAAGAAAACAATAAAGGTGAAACACCTGCTAAAAAACCCGCAGGTGTAAGAGTATGTATACAAGCCAATTAATTAAAAACTCATTAAAATAACACGTTAAAAAACACTCCCAAGTTTACCCTCCCGGGTTTCAAGCTCAGAAAAAGTCAGTGGGTCCATCGAACCGTAACCTTTATAGCTGGGTCAACCCTCCCTATCTTTGAGAAAACTTTCTTATAATGTGCTTTTCAAGAGCCGAGACAGTTCCCATTCTCACAGTAGTGGGGGTTAATAATTAATCTCATGAAACTCGATTCGTCAAGTTAACTTCTAGGGAGAACCTAATAAATTTTAAGGGAAATTAAAAACGGCTCCCAAGTTTTATAAGAGGGAGTTGATTTATTTGAAGGGTATATGCATTCAAATCTCTAAAAATATGAAGTATCTATAGTAAATAAATAAATAAAGTTGTTCGTTGATTAAAAACGATTTCCCACCCCACCCCCCGCGTCTTATTAACCGTTCAGGTTATACGAATTTATTAACTACACAAATTGGATAGAAATTAGGAAGTTGGAATTTCAGAGGAAATGTATCAGTATTTTCATGAGGATAAAGGGCCAAACCACTTAAGAAAATACACTCTAGATACATGCCACGAGATTAGAACCCCAATATCACCGTCACCGCAGCTATAAAAACTTAAATTTATATATTCTAGGGAAAAAAGTTGAGGATAGACTTAAAGCAACTGTACCGACATTAGCTTGGATAAAGAGGGGGGAAATAAATTGTTGGGAGGGAAAAAAAACCTACTAAGTTGATTTGGTCAGAGGTCTAAGCTATGATTCTGAGGTCATAGTCAAGCACAATGGTTTGATGATGAGTCTGGAAAACACACACATATTTTATACTAACTCGACGCTATGAGAGGTTAAAAAAAAAGAGCTGAAGTGTAGCCATTTGGAGAGTTAAACGCTAACACCTTAAATTATTTAAACAAACAAGGGTACACGAGACCCTCAGCCTTACGATCCTTGAGCCAGGTTGAGTCCATCAACACTGGGATTCGCTCATGTCACTGCTCAGTGATAAAAAACACATCCAAATGTGCATATGTTAGATGACTCACTTTTTACATGTTCGTCATAAAGAGGCCATTGTAATCGTAATGGACAGACTGCGTAAGCTATTTGTGAGGTGGGATTGTGGGAATAGGGGGTTGGGTCACTAGCTGAACTTATGAGTTTTGTGGAAGCCAGCCGATTGACTCAAGATGGATATTCGTATCCTCTCTCTAATAGCAAGATGGTGGCAACTGAGTAAACCCATCTAAGTTTAGCTCGTGTTTTATATAATTTGCAGGTGTTTTAAAGCTCAGTTTAATACAATAACTAATACAGTTTTACTACCGTATAATAAATTACCAAGTTTGCGTTTTCGTTAGTGTTTATAAACATAAGTTTGTGTGTATTTTATCTCCAAAGTATTTAGACAAATTACGAACACATGCCACCAGGGGAAAGTTTAGTTGGTGAAATTAATGGCGTGGACATGGTAGCGCTAATAACGGAACAAGTGATAGTGGCGTTGCGATCAAAAGAATTTGCCCCACTGATTTGTAAACTGTATTACCGAAGCAGTTACCAAAGTTGCTGTAGATCATCTAAAGCTTTCCTTTGACTTCAACGGCAATGAGATCGTTGATCTCAAGGAAAGATTCAATAAGCAGGAACAAAATATTGAGACAATGAAACAAGATCTAGCCCAAAAAGACGATGAACTTGAGCAATACCAGCGTAGGTCAAGTCTAAGATTGTTTGGTGTTTATGAGACAAAGGGTGAAAACCCAGACATCTTGGCAGTGAATTTCATCAACAAACATCTTAAGGGCATTACTCTCACACCTGAATACATTGAAAGAACTCATCGTGTTGGTCAAATATAGGGGAACGACCACGGCCAACTTTGATAAAGTTTTCAAGACATCGAAAAAGAGATTAATTATTTAGAAAGAAAAAACAATTGGCAGGAACAGAATTCACCTTCATAGAGGATCTCACAGAAATACGCCTCCAAGCGGCCATTGGAAAGTTTGGCGCGACCCAGGTTGGGCACAATACGGAAGGGAGGTGATCAAGCTTACTGAAGGCAAGGCTTTATCAAACATGGCCGTGGTCTTTCGCCTCTTTTTTGACCAACGTGATGAGATCTGTCAATGTCATCAGGTGTGAAGGGCCATCACAAATATGAATGAGCTGAAATATTTAAAGTAGTTTTTTCCCAGTACAGCCAATCAAAGCGCAAACTATATAATTTAAGTGCATTTTGCTTCTATTTTTTTATATATATGTATAATTAATTTTATGATTTTTATTTCTATTTTAAGGAAAAAGAAATATAATTTATTTTCTATTTTCCAAATTTTTATAATTATTTAAAACTCTTTTTATGTTATTTTTATTTTTAGTTACAGTATGTCAATATACTGTTTTTTAATTATATTGTGCGTGTGTGTGTGTGTGTGCGCGTGAGTGTGTTGGTGTTTACTCAGAAAAGTATGAAGGCCTAGGCAAGTCAATAATCCACAAAAAATATTATTTGTAGCCTAACAATATACCATAAAATAAGTTAACAGTGTCAAGTCCTGCAACTTTGTATTTTTGCTCGTTATGTCATCTCCCTGCGAGTGTCGATGAACCCAACCAGCCCTTACTTTCCCCCTCCTCAGTTGATGACCCCCCTCTACTTCCCTCTCCTTCATAACGCACTGGCACCATTTCCCCGAACCCTTCAAATAGCTCATGTCAATGCCCAGTCTCTACTTGAACACATTACATACTTCCGAGCAATATTCGCTCCATTGTCACTTCACGTAATACTGGTTAGTGAGAGTTGGTTGAAACCAAGTCTACCTTCCAGTCTTGTTAACTCAGAGGGCTACCAACTGATAAGAAATGGTAGGTGCGGGAAAGGAGGAGGGTGTGTTGCTATGTATGTTAAATGTGAGATACTATGGAAAATATTATCAGCATCACCTAACACATTCTCAGCGAGATCAGAATATTTGAGTGTAGAGTTTTAAGTTAGGGTTCGGCTAGTTTAACAAGCAAGTGAGTAAGTGATTGAGCGACTGCGTGGCCAAACTGGCGAGTGAGTGATTGAGCGACTGCGTGACCAAACTGGCGAGCGAGTGATTGAGCGACTGTGTGGCCAAAATGGCGAGCGAGTGACTGAGCGACTACGTGACCAAACTGGCGAGCGAGTGACTGAGCGACTACGTGGCCAAACTGGCGAGCGAGTGACTGAGCGACTGCGTGACCAAACTGGCGAGCGAGTGATTGAGCGACTGTGTGGCCAAAATGGCGAGCGAGTGATTGAGGGACTGCGTGACCAAACTGGCGAGCGAGCGCATGATTAGCAGATAGCTCAAGATAGTTGTTGACGATTAGGCAAAGGTTCGAATCTTGGTTCAGTTAAATGAGGATAGTTTTCGAAAAGTGATTTATTATTGTGGTTTTCCCATCCTATATCCGCGCTAATGGTGATTATTATTTGCAAATGGCTGCTTTAATTATAATATTGAAAGTATTTTAACATATCACTTTTACATATATGTATAATGGTATTACAAATCAAATTAGTCCGTTAGTAGCGAGTGTTCTAAGCCTTTTAATAATTATATATAAAAAAAGTCATATTATGTCGAATTGAGAAGTTCTCCTAGCACTCAATGAACCAACATACAATAATATTTCCCAGCTCCTGTAAACTAGACTGTTCCGGCTCGATCGAGCTTGCTAGATCCAGTCTGGCCACCTCTCATTACAACCAGTGTGTTCTATTTTATCTTTTAGTCGCTCACCCAGTCTGGTCGTACCCTTTAACAAATAAAAATACTTGTAGCTGTAGTGTACCAACCTGCTAAAATCACACATATGACTGAGTTTGATGCTGCTATAGCAGATAATGTAGCCAATTATGAACATGCGATTGTAATGGGTGACTTAAATACGGAGCTTTCCTTAAATAATAATGAAACAACTAAACTGATGGCTATACAAGCTTCTTGCAGCATGAATATTTGTCCTCTAAATGCAACACACCATACACTGACGTCACGCATTTGGCTTGACCTAATATTTACATCAAAACTAGATAGAGTTGTATCACACTGACAGATAACTGCTCTGGTCCTTCCCATCAAGATCTCATATATCTTTCTTATTCCGCAGAACCTCCAAACATATCGTGATATCAGTAGCAGTGATATTGAAATATTAAACAAAGATGCTGAAACAATGCCATGGCACTTGGTCAGTAGGTGTATCAACATCAATGATACACTTGAACTTTTCAACGCCATGGTAATGCATCTGTGCAATAAACATGCCCCCATCAAGACCAAACTAGTGACCAGACCTCCATCCTCCTGGATGACGAAAGACTCACTGGCATTAATGAAGAGACGTGATGGAGCACACGCTAAATTCAGGCGTAACTCTAAGAATAAACTAACATTTGTTGCTGAGCGCTTTGAACTGTATAGACAACTGCGTAACAAATGTACTCAGGAAGTGCGTAAAGCAAATATGAAGCACTCGATGAGGATTTCTGGTGGCCAATCCTCTTCTAAAATATATATATATATATATATAAACTATATGATTTTAGTATTAATAATAAACAATTAAATCATTCTAACTCGGAAATCCCACCTAATGACCTCAATGAGCACTGCGAGCGCCTACCTGTTGTTTTAAATGACGAGACAAAAAAATACCACAACTAACAGAATTTCATAATCCATAGCAAGTGAGGTGAAGTCTGATTTTTCTGAAGAGGTTTATAAGTATATTATGCGCATTAAATCAAAAGCAGTAGGTTTTGATAAAATACCCATATTATTAGTACAAAAAATAATAGGAGTTATTCTACCAACTTTAACAGATATGTTAATTCACTCATTAATGACTGGGCAATTTTCTTTTATATGGAAGTTAGCTCAAGTACTACCGTTTCTCAAAAAGTCACGGCCTAAATGTGTTGATGATTACCAACCTAATCAGTATATTTCCATCTCTTTCCAAGTCCTTGAAGAATATTGTAAAGAGACAGATTTATAAACATGTACACAATAACCACCTACTTACTAATTGCCGATCTGGCTTCCGGCCTGCCCATGGCACATGCTCTGCTCTCATTAAGGTAAATGATGAATTACGGTTTGCGATGGACGAGCGACTTGCAACAACACTAGTTCTTGATTTCAGCAAAGCATTTAATACTGTAGACTTTGACATACTTAAAAAAAAAAATGTTACTTCGCTTTCTCCCCTACCAGTGTTCGTTGGGTACGTTCTTATACTTTCGGTCAAATGCAAATGGTAGTTTCAAATAATGTTTACTCTACCTGGCACCTTGTTGAAGCTGATGTACCGCAAGGCTCTGTACTTGGGCCACTTTTGTTATCTTTATTCATTAATTACTTACCTTCCTCGCTTACATACCGTAAGTATCACCTCTACGCAGATGATTTACAAATATACCTTTCTGATATTACTGTGAACTTACCTGCAACTATAGATAAAGTTAAAGCGGACTCGAGAGCAATCTCTTTCTAGTCACAATGTAACGGGCTCCAGCTTAACCCCACTAATTCGCAATCAATGCTTAATGAGACATCAAGGCTCTTGTCAAAAGTAAATAGCTATAGCTCCACTCCTCCCAGTAGTTTAATTAATAACAGTGTGATACCATTTAGTGCACAAACTAAGTATCTAGGCATACTAATGAATGCAAATATCACCTGGACAAATCAAATTACTAAAACCTGTCATAAAACCTACGCTGCTCTGCATACCCTAAAAAAGGGGAAACACTTTCTTTCTTTCTCTTTTAAAGTTATGCTCGTCCAAAGCTTGATATTCTCATACTTCGAATACTGTGGAATTATTTATAGTGAACTGAAGAGCTTGCACAAAGACTACAGAGACAATCTTAAGTACCAACACCACGTACTTAAATACTTTGACAAACTGATGTGGTAGGGCTACACGGCGGACAATTCACTCCCTCAGTCTCCTACACAAGTTATCACAGACTTCCTCACGACATTCCTTAGGAACCAATTTTAACCTAATCAAAATCAGCATAAGCTTAATACAAATGGTAAAAGCTCTACCCAGTGGCGGATTTAAAATTTTTGCGCCCCTAGGCACAATTAGTATATAATATGCGCGCCCCCTTTCCCTCATTTTTATCCAAGGGTTTCAGGAGGATTCGGAATAAGAATTATTGGAAAAAGGGGGCGGCGGAAGTCAGTATTCGAGAAAAGATTTCAACGAAAGAAAATCTGTCATGTACATGCCCTACAGAGTTAACATTATAAAGAAGAGACTGACGTCAGTTACAAAGTAATCGCAAAGTACAGTTATTTAAAAATACATTTTGTCGTTCTGACTTTAACTTTATCTATTTCAATAATGTCAGTCAATAATTTGTAAACGTAATTATTTTTAAAAAATATGAAAATAAAAATAATGTTATCCATAATGTGCCACCCCCTAACGCCACCGCCCTTAGGCCCGTGCCTAGTGGGCCTATAGTGCAAAAACGCTTCTGGCTCTACCCTTATAAGCATCCCTATTCACAAATCTGAATCTTGTTCCCGTTCATTCCCACAGTAAGGGACTCGACTGGGTTGGCTGCTTTCAAAACCGCACTCAAACGAAATATTATTTCTAAGATAATCTAGATCTTCATGCTTTTGTAAACATTTCAAATATAATTGTTTATAAGTAAATCTGGAGTAATATTTTGAATGAAGGAACAAATGAAATAATGTATGGAGGTAATCTAACGATTATATTTAAAATTTAAACAATCATATACGAAACACTAGATACACTTCTCGCATATATTAATGGTCAACTGGTAGGGTTGACGTAGGTGTTATCACTAGTTACTATTCACATGGTGGCCGGCGGAGCGATACAAGTCCGTCAACATCAATTAGAGCGGTATTTATTATTCCCACATTAATGTTATTTTCACCCTTCCTCTTTCCAGGAAAATACTAATTAATACTTTTAAAATTCACTATACCCATCTTATATTATTGCATCAGATAATTCCAGACCCACGTTGACATTAGGTGTTGTATAAAAATATATATGGACCAAAAACTATCAGTGGTAATATTTGAAAATAAACATTACTGTAAAATTAATTCAATTCATGATGACATTTTCCCAGGAAGATACTCACAAACCCCATTCGAAATATATTTTTAGTATTATATCTACGTTAATATATTCCCACGTCAACTATAGATGGAGGGTTAGAAGGTTTGAATTTTGACGCGGTCAAGTTTTACCCTCCCTATCACGTGGTGCGAGCACTACAGGTTTACAATCCCTATCACGTGGTGCGGGCACTACAGGTTTACCATCCCTATCACGTGGTGCGAGCACTACAGGTTTACCATCCCTATCACGTGGTGCGGGCACTACAGGTTTACCCTCCCCAGCACGTGGTGCGGGCACTACAGGTTTACCATCCCTATCACGTGGTGCGAGCACTACAGGTTTACCATCCCTAGCACGTGGTGCGGGCACTACAGGTTTACCCTCCCTATCACGTGGTGCGGGCACTACAGGTTTACCATCCCTATCACGTGGTGCGGGCACTACAGGTTTACCCTCCCCAGCACGTGGTGCGGGCACTACAGGTTTACCATCCCTATCACGTGGTGCGGGCACTACAGGTTTACCCTCCCCAGCACGTGGTGCGGGCACTACAGGTTTACCATCCCTATCACGTGGTGCGAGCACTACAGGTTTACCCCCAAACACCCTTTGCTCGTGTCAAGAGCCTGAAATACTATACATACGACGTGTCATTTAGATGTTTTACTGGAAGTGTGGGGTTTTTTTAGTATCGCATCTTACTACCTGTTTGGGCTATACACTTATGTAATAATTACATTAATGGTTAAAGAGATTAGGAAGGTTATATTTAGATGAATTGTACCAGCATTTTGGAAAAACCACCATCATTACACCTGACCGAGATTTGAAACATAGATTTCACCGTCATCGGAAGTCTAGTCAACTGGAGGAACTGGTTGCGACAATCGTAGTGGCATAATCTTGCAGTCACTAGCGAGTACAAGCACTAGAGCGTATCAAGTTTATATAATGAATTCAGAAATTAGATGAACTAGACCTTATGAAGAGAACCTTTGAGAGCCCAGTCTTAGATCTAGAAATCGGGTTGAGGTGTTGGCTAATTATGTCTACAGTTAGTGAAGTGACACCCATCTCACATCCCGGGTAGACAATCAATCATTCAGAGCTCTGGTGACGTCTTCATGAGTTTAACGAGACACAAAATAGGAAGTTCAGAAGGGAAGAGGGGGAGATATTGATCGCCAGGTCAAAGGCTGAATGACCGCGGCAATTGATTTCACAGCAGGCCACTGCCTGGTGCAACCTAAACAGTGACTCTTTTATGATAGTAGCAGTGAAATAATGCAATTGTATTACCTTAAGTTGGTTACATATAGCCTATTTGAGTGGGCGCATAGTCTATGGCATCACTCTCGCAATAAACTAAACTGCAAATGGTGGGAAGATTGGTGTTCGGATCCCGGACAGGTCTAGTGAGTATGGTTTTTTCCTAAATAATTTTCCAATCCATTTCAACGCAACTGCGGATACATTACCTTTATTTATTTGATTTATATAGGGTAGTTATGTGCACTTTCTGAACCTAATGATTATATCAGCACACGAGAATTTCTATGAGCGAGGGTGAGAGAGCCTACCAATTTCACGAGAAAAGTATTTTCATATACCTTCCAGGATTCTTTTACATGCTACAATTGACATGATACCAATGGCTTTACATCCCCTCCAAAGGAAGTTGTGCTAAAGATATTTATCACTCAAAAAAATCACGCCAACCCTAACTTGGCTTAAACCCACGAGCATCGGGCCCTGAGGCAAGCACTTTATCCCCAAAATACAGAGGTCGACTACAATCCCTCTAAAGTTCAACTTTTCCCGTCCTTAACACAGTAGCGTAGTTGGTACATAATCATCAAACCCAAACGGGTAGTAAGACGCTGTGATACAAAAAAACTCACATGCACTCCCATATTAGCCAATAGAAGGAAATTATTAAGAAAAGTATGTTATGAAAATGAAATTTATGTATATTTAATATGATCCTCACAGATGGTGGTGACACGGCATCTAGGGTGTCATTCTCGAAATAAACCAGATTACCGAGGACGGGGAGGTTGAATCTAATCTGAGTGTACTGAGCGCAGTTTCTTAAATGGTTTTCCATTTTACCTACACTCAAATTCAAGTACATTTCCTCTGAATTCAACATTCCATATCTCTAATTCTTTAGTGTAATTAGTACATATGCGTATAACCTGAGCAGGTAATAAGACGCGGCGCTACAAAAAAACACATCCCGATATACATCTACCAAAAAAAGAGTTGAGGTTTTACAGTGCTCAGTTGAGGTCACAACACCATAATATATAACCATCCGAGTGGGAAAGTAGATTAATAAATCAATTTCAAATATAGATAATAGTACTAATGAATATAATACTACACTGATATTAGTACAGTTATGAGTACGATATTATCTTGACTTTAACATAAGGTATTTCAAGGTGTATGAAGTAACTAAATTCAATTCGGAGTTCACTATAAGTACATTCACTGGCGTTGATATTACAAATATTTTTCATTTTATTTTAATCACGGGAGACCTTCGCGCTAATAGCTCATGTATTTTAAAGTTTGGTATCCCCTTAACTTGTCTCTACTGGGGTGGTCCCTTGCATCGATAACACAAATTGTTTTAATTTTAATTCAATTATGACTGTGTTATGGCTTTTTTTACGCTACATTTACACTCTGTTTTTTTTGGCGTTAAATATATTAGACTGCAATAGCCACAAGCCAACGTCAATAATTATCTCTCCAACAGTCGCATAATATGTCAGTCTGTTTAGCTTCCGCAACGGTGTGGAGCTCAACAGTATTGCCCCGCCGTAGTATATAGTTAATTATATACATATAATATATAGATAAACAACTCAAAATAAAATAACCCGAAGAATAACCTTTTCTTAAACGTACTATTTCACAGTATAAAATATTACATCTTCCAGAAAAATTAAGAAAATAAAAATTAAAAACCCAACATCTTCCAACTCTTTAACTCTCAGAAAATAAATTCAATACTCAAATATTCAAATTACATCAAAAATATCGCCTTCTTTTAAATGAAAAAAAACCCTTGAGTTCTAACAAACACCCTTCCAAAAATATACAAATGATCTAAACCATGGTTTAGTCAATATTTCTCGATAATTTATCTTCCACAAATCTTTGAATCTTTATCTTCGAGTACGGTATCTTACCAACTGCTAGCTATAGCGGAATCTTTGGAGGAAAGTGTCGAATCAAATACTCTTGAGCTATCGGTTTTTTTATAAATCATATTAATGGCAGGAAAAAATATACTTATAATGTGTTAAATGTTTTTAATTTTGAAAGAAACTCTTATATTTATGTCCTGAGCCTATATTATATCCCCAAGCTCCTTATGGACTTAAACTTAAAGGATGATTTAAAAGTCTCCATACAACGGGAATATCTGAAATAATATATATATATTTTAAAGGAAACCCTATAGAGATCATTCTACTGGCCAAATCAATAAGCTATCATAAATGAATTCGACTGGAGACACTTTCCGGGAAGAGATATTCCAAGCGACACTGTTGCCAAACTTATTGAGAAGTTCAGAAAGAAAGGATATAGTAATAATCAAAGAGGGACATGGGAGTTCACAAACCTCCACCAATGAATAAATATCGGCCTCGGTACTGGCAGATATTGAAAAGAGCACAATAATGACATAAATACAACATTCAAATTGAGCATCCTCCCTATGTATGGAGACTATTGAATCACCATCTATATTCAATTGTTTGGCAACGATTTTAAAGGAAAACACTCACGTTTTTTATTATTCCCGTTAGACGCAAGGGCCTCAAACGAGGTCTTAGCAGAGGTCACCACCATCATAGCTGACTTATTCTATGCAGAGGTCACTTGACTTGGTCACTTTACAATTTCTCACAAATAATCTTTAAGAAGTGTAGTGTTTACTCTTAACAAAACATATCAGTTTGACATGCCATGATGTATTTATCATCTGCCTGATATAACAATGACGGTGTCAATCGATCCTAGAAACCTTCACAGTTAGTTGGAACCTGGTACTGGCTATTCATTCTAAGTGGTAAGAATAGAGGGAATATCTTGGACAAAAATCACCCACATTTGCGTGGAAAAGAGATTAGAAAGCCACAGTGATAATCCTATAAAGAAAGACACGCTCAGTAAACCCGGTTGAGATGTCTAGATTCGAACCTCTACCTCCCTGTCAACAGCAATACAGTCTATTGCAAGCATGACATCTTAGACAATGCGATTCATTTATTGCTAACATTTTAGATGAGAAACACCTTTATTTAGAAGATTCAACATTTAAACAAAATGATGGAAACAAAAGTTGTGGGGGACTATCAATATTAGCCTCATTATGTATCAATCCAAAGATCTAATGTATGTCATCAGTAGTAAAACAAAATGAAAGGAAGCGAAATCAGCTTTAGCTGTATTTGAATTGTCAATATTGTGAGCTGGTTTAGAAGTGATTCTTTTTCTTCATCACATTTGCATTGAATTAAATTTTATTAAGTTTTATTGTAATTATTCAAACTTTTTTTAAAGTTTACTAGAGTCACATCGACATTTATCAAGGTAGTGAACAATGGTATATGTTATCATTATTAAATACTATTAACACAGGTGTGGTTTTTGGCAGATGGAAAAACCCAACACCAACACTTTGACCACATAACAACTTGATTTTCTTAAGGTTGCTGGACTACGTTAGAGAGTACAGCGTCTTAATAATATTAACCGATTTTAGCTTATGCTTTTCCACTTTGGCACGGTGCCCGTCAACCCATAAAAGTGTGACACTCGCGCACTTATACTATGATAGCCACTGGCACTGATGTAAAAAGACTAACATCGGAATTAATTGTATCGAGAAGCTACCTCAACACACACAGTCATCCAAATCAGCTTAACAAACTATTTATTGACCTAGGTCATTAAAGCGTATGGTTTCAACTGAGACGTCATCTGGTTCAATCCTGGTCAACAATTACCACTTATGTTTACCGACCATACATTGATGTGCGACAAAGCTACGATCAACCGAAACCGACACCATAGTGGCCCTACCAAACAAATACCGACCAGCGGCGTCCGGTCTTCCCCGACGGCGCCCTTGCAATGTAGGGAGCCACGTGCTAGTCACGATACGGCACGGCCCGTCACGCAAGGGTCTACCTACCGTCTGACTCACGTATTGATCCGCCATAATAAAACCCCTTCACGTCAAAGGACACGAACAGAATAAGCTCGGCCACAACAAGACAAGAATAACCGCTCTAATCGAAGATCTTCAAGGGCGATCATAGACGGCCGATAAGTTGACATTTTATGCATTTCTAAGCTTAGAGAATTTTTATATTTGACACTTTATCTAAAACATATATTGCTTAACATTGAAAACCAAAATGGCACACCTAATTTTTTTTTGTGAAAATTAATTAGAGGATACTTTACATAAGCGGATACCTACAATTTTGAATACACCTCCACAATTGTTTAAGATACGATAGAACTTATCGTAGAAAGGTTGTAGGAATACTAAATACAAAAAACTTTTTTTAAATATATTTTTATAAAACTAATAGTTTCAAATCTATATGCAGATATATATTTTAAACGTAAGTCTAGGAACTGGGAGTTGTTTTTAATGCTATTAGTTGGACAGAGATGTTACTTTTGTGTCAATATATTTATACAACTGAATATTATTTCATTTATTATCTTTGGTAAGATGTGATGTTCATTTTTTTGTCCATGCAAAAATTACATTATTTCGTTTCACATGTCTTACGAATTTTAAGTAAATGTCTTACTTCTAATACAAGATAAGGAGCGATAAAGTATGTGTGGTGCCCATGCAGCTTATTTTCTCACTTTTCCTCCTGAAAAAATGACGAACGGTCCAGATGAAGGAGTCGTTTGTGTGTAGAAAACGCAGCAAACAAGAATGTGCCTAGGGATCTAGTATGAATCTATGCACACTTCTCTGCACAGAACAAGAGGATGGTGAAACGTTTCTGAAGGGGTCCGTAGAGATGGTGCACAACTCTCTCAAAGCAATGCCAGGAGATGTCATAAGAAGGTAATCCTTGAAATGTCCAAAGTGGTAAACAAGAATCCTGGCTTTGTTCGACGCGATGAGTGTGCAAGTCTTCTGGTGGGAAAGAAAGTTGCCACAATGGCAACATAAAACCTCCTAAATTGTACAAGTATGCGTCTATTAGGCATGTTTTTGAGGATACATGTTACATATTTTATCGTATATAGTAAAGTACATTGACAGGGTGTCAAGTCAAATTACATTTTAAAATATCTTGCTTGACTTTTCCATCTTTTCCAAGGCCAATATGCTTATACATCTACTGGATATAAATATTAAATATATTACCAACATTATTTTTACTAATATCTCAACTTAATGTAATTATATTCTTAGACCCACATTCTGAAATAATGTCCCTCTAACGCACTGCAGAGGGGTGAAAAGACGATACGAAAATCACATGTTGACTTTGAGAATTGGGGCAGCTGTCTTAAAATACATTTATGTTTTGAATTCACGGAAAGAAAAATGTAAATTTAATGAATATAAAAAAGTTGCTTATACTTTAATTAATGTGTAAAAATTACCTAACCTTACTCTGAGCAAGCAAATTTCCTGATGTGTACTGTACCTGTTTCCCATTTTGCTTAAAACCCCGATTGAACAATATTTGGGTATGTTGCCACATGAATAAACGTAAGAAAGATATGCCTGTATTTTTGACAGTATAAATTATTTCTAAAACAGGCCTACATATCGCATGATGTGTGTAGAATGTACTCTAGTTGGAGTCCAGCACATTTTTAGCACCATGTTTTACAACCTGTTTAGTTTATATGCATATGTACTAATTACGATTATCATTTAGGGATGGGGAAGCTTGAACTAAGAGGAAATGTACCCAAATTTACGTGGAGAGAGTGAAAACTCATTTTGGAAAAACCACCCTAAGTACACCCGACCAGGTATCAAACCCCAATCTCCTTTTCATCGGCAGTCTAGTCTAAGACGAGAGTCACGACTTAGACCATGTGGCCACCAAAGAAGGTGAGTTCAGTAATGAGCCCATAAGTTGTAGGACTGGGAAACCGTAAACGGAGGATAGTAAATTAAAGATGAGTGTAAATGCCAATGTCGAAATTTCTTGATAATTTCTAGCTGTAGATTTCGGGGTTTTTAGTATACAAGCAAATTTTTAGAGTTTCCAGTGCATAAACTTCCTCTGTCTATTAATAAATCTATTCATTCATACATGGAAATTGAAATGAGGGGAATACAAACGATTGTTGTTAGCAAACAGAATGCTAGGTACCAAGAACCACTTATACCGGTATTATGTTATTGTGCTCAGTGTAGTGTGCACGGCATGCTGTTAACATTCCACAGACTCACTGACGCATGGGCCAAATAGAGGCCTATCTAGTTAGGCTACCTCCACGTCCACCACAAGTAGACCAAGTAAACTGTTCCTGATCTGGTTTGTATGCTTGTGGCATGGCTCTAAGGGAGGGAATGCAGCTTTGCGACGAGATTCCTTTTCGTATTTTGAAAAACAAACATCAAGCGTTGATTTTAATATTATTTAAAAGAAAGTTACCCCCATCGGTGGTCACATGGTATAATGCACCGCTCTCGAATTAAACTGTTGTCTGCTTTTACGAGTACGGGGAAATCGAGGTTCGAGTCTCAGCCAGATGATTCATCACTCTGGTTTTCTTATCCCCTTCTCACGTGAAGGAAGTTAACTTCCTCTAAACGCTTTTCATAATATTAAATTAAACAATTAGTAGCCATGGCATTGCATGTAAAAATAATAACAATAACAATAATAATAATAATCATTTTTCATATATTTTTGGTCATTTTCCTTTATTAATGTGCTAGCCAGCAGTCGACACCTCTATCAGGCTAACACCGAATAAATAAAAAACAACACATAGCTTACCAAAAAAATTACATTATGTTGGTTTACAGTTAGTAATAACAATATAACAAATTAATAACTAATAATAAAGAAGAAAACAATTAAATAGTTTATTCAATAGTAATAATAATTTAGTGAAAAGTTCACAACAAAAATAGAAAGTACTAAATGATAAAGGTGATTCTTAAATAACTCTCTAAGTTAATAATAATAATAATAATAATAATAGTGTAAATCACGAAATATGATACTACGCATTCACTATATCCCCACAACATCTAGGAATCTAGCTAGGCCGTAACATTCTAACAAGCCTATGAGCACAAGATCTAGTTGGGGGAAATCCCTTGAAGTAGCTGCGACGATGTCAGGATACTTATAGTAGGATCGTGGTAAGATGTAGCTTTTAGAAGAAAAAAAACTTTTTTTAAGGTCAACATTAACTATGTATTTTTATTTATTGTAAATTCAGGACGACACCTACCTATATCAGAATTGAATGGGCCAGTTTCACAGTCAAGACTTAGTACACCTCAAGAGTGGCGCTAAAAAAAAAGTTGACACATACCTAGATCAGAATAGAATTGGCCAAATTAATATGCAAAATTGGCCAGTTCCACTATGATCTAGGTAGGTGTCGTACAGTAATTAGTATAGCACCACACTTGAGGCGTACTCACCCTATGAACTGGCTCTTAGACTCGATCCTAAGTGTGAGTGTGCATCGATATTTTAAAGAGAAAGTCTCGAGCTATTTTTATTGACTAATATCAGCAAATTTAGATTTAATAAAGATGCTTTTCAATTGGAAAGAGAAGCCTTAAAAAAAAGCATTGAAATATAGGATACAGAGTTTTCTCAGATTGTATGGCCAAACTTCTGGAAGAAGTAGGGGATAATAAAAAAAACTTAAGATGTAAATTAGAGTCTATCTCGTTTTAGCTTCCTTTTCGAGCAAACAGCAAAATAAATAAACGAAATCAAAATACAAACATTAAATAACCTCTCTATTTCATTAATTTATTAATTTATTTTGTTCAAAATGATCGCCTCCAGCCAGTAGACATTGACAAGCATTGTACCTATCAATAACAGAATGAGAGACCGACCGACATTGTGCGTCTCTTGTTTCTTCGTGCGCATGCGCTATCGTTTGTTGTAATGATTGAAAGTCATAAAAGGCATTTCATACACTTTTTGGTTGAGAGTATCCCATAGTTATTGTTAAAATGTTGACCTAATGGAGATTTAAAGCTAAACCACTTTCAAAGCATTTTTTTAACTTGATATTTTAAAATTTATTTAACGATTTTATACAGATAGTAGTTCGTGACTTATCACATATCTCATCGGAAGTTTCCTCCTGGATTTATCTTAAATTAAACCAAATGAAGGGAGATCTTAGTGATAATTATTTGATTTGTGCAACTTTAACACAGGTGTTTTTTTATACACATTATATAATAAGTTTGATATAACTTTGTATACAGAAAATCATATATTCACTTAATTTTTTGCCGTTTGTTTGAAAAGGAGGTGAAAACAAGCTAGGCGCTAAAGAATATTTTGAGCTATTTTTTGATCCCCAATCAATTCCCAATTTGGGTGTTTAATCCAGGAGAACCTTATATTTTTTCACCGTATTTTTTACCCATTCGGGATATTGAACATGTACTTTTATCGCTAACGTGTTAGGGATGTGTAATGTTAAGGTGCGGTCGCATAGCTACTAATACACAGTAAAAATGTCTGATTTGCAATAGAAATTCTAGATTAACCAATAATGATGTATTTTTTATTTTTTTATTATGACTGTATAGACACCTTTATAAAATGATATTTAATTATATAATAAATTTTTCCATGTATATATTTTTTAAATTAACTCAAAAAACGCAATATTGAATATGGTTGGATTATAAAAAAACATATCATCTTAAGTTTTGTGTGTAATCTACAAATATAAGGTGTCCTGGTGGTCCAGAGGTAAGGTGTCGGACTTCTGTGTTGGGAGTCCGGGGTTCAATCCTCGGTCCCGGCACAGATTTATCTAATTACCAAATCCTTCCTTCACCTCTGACAAGACATCTTGTGAATGTGGGGAATGCCAGGCCTCCACCGTGGTTCGTATTCCACGTTAAACTGTAGGAGGTCCTCCATTTCATCTCACAATCACCCTACCACTACACATTAGCGTAAGTGCGTATAACCCGAACGGGTAGTAATACGCGGTGCTTATAGTAATAATAATAATAATAATAATAATAATACAAATATAATATTTTTAATCACGTAAACCTATTCTCTCGTCTAGAAATCGGTCATTAGTTATATAAATGTAGGTTTATTACAGGATAGGGGTGGAAACCCCCACGAGTGCTGGTAAAATTCAATAATATTCATTGATAATAAAAAATATTGGTAGTTCCAGCAAGGACTTTCAAAATAATATATTTTTTTGTTTTCCCCATGTGTCTCAAAGCATTGTTTAATATTGTGAATTGCATAGGTAATGTTCAATAAATATAGTATAAATTCATGGACTAGGTGAATTTTATTTCACGAAAGTGAAAAAACATCAAGCATTTAAGGAACAAATTGTACAAGATATTATGCTATATCCATGGCAAGGATCCTCGGACTATTTGGATACAGCCTGCCTCAATAACATCCATCCTGAGCAAACTGGGTTCGTCTCGGAAAAAAGGAAGTGTAGACATCACACGCCCAATTACCTCAAATAAACCTGACTTGAATCAGCGCTGAATACAAGTCTCTTCAAAGCAACACATTACAAAGTAAATTTTCACTTTCACGCCAAGGCCAAGCTTTTAAAAATTTAAAATTTTAAAATTATTAAATAGCTATATCCTTGGCAAGGATCCTCGGACTATTTGGATACATCCTGTCTCAACAACATCCGTCCTGAGCAAACTGGGTTCGTCTCGGAAAAAAGGAAGTGTACACATCACACATTCAATTACCTCAACTAAACCTGAATTGAATCAGCGCTGAATACAGGTCCTTTCAAAGTAACACATTACAAAATACATTTTCATTTTCACGCCAATGCCAAGTTTTTAAGAATTAAAAATTTTAAAATTATAAATGAATTCAACTTTACATATTCAACTAGTGATATCGTAACACAACTCCCCCCCCTCCTTCCCCTCCCTGGAATAAGTTTTGATCACAACGTTCTTTCTCTCACCCTTTTCTAATTTCTCTCATAAACTTACGTTGACTAGTAATATTAAATTGATATTACACTTATTATGATATGAATGGTATCTATTTAGCCTCCTTTCATTAATATAATTATTATTATCTTCACATCACCCAACGAAGATACTGTTTACTTGTCGTGTGGACAAAAAGATGTATAGTAGTCTAAAATTTAGAAAAAGATTATGATTTTTGGAAAATTTATATGGAATCAAAATTAACTAGATTTTATAAAAATGGCGTATTTCCAGAGCCAATAGATCCTAAGCACACTAAAACAATGAAAATAAGAAATCCAGAATATATTTTGAATGCACAAAATACTCAAACAAAGTATACAAAGATTTTGGAAACTAAGTAATTATATAGATATTTATTCTTTATTTAAGAAACTGTCGCTAAAATACCATTATTGATTAAAAATGTATTATATTGAAAATGTGTTTTTTTGTAATGGCTACTAGATATTTATATATAGTATTATGTTCGTGCAGTAAAAGTCACAACTCCAAATTGTTCATAGTAGAAGTTGGCTGTTTTATCCATGTTCCTCAGTTTGTTAGAACTAATTGCAGAGGCAACGGCACATCAAACAAGAGTTAGTAAGTTCTGATTCGTTGTGGGACTTTCACAAATAGGTCTATTTTTTTAACAGAAATTAATCCATTCATTTGAAAGAACTGGACTCTAATGTATTCCACAAGATGTAGTCCATGAGCCAAACTTGTAAGATGGATATCAGGATATAACAACTTCAAAGAACTTGCCATTTTAATTAAATACGCCGTGGCCTCTAAATATAACACCAGGGCCTTCTCTACGTCAGCTCACCTAGGTCAACACTCTCAATTCATCATTCACGGATCTTACAACATGGTACGTATGTTCCAGCATTTCTCAGTAAATCAAATATGGTTTGGAAATATCCTTAGGATCCATCTTACCTATCACAAGGTTCACAACAAAACTACCCTAAACAACCGTGATTTCATCCACATCGACCCATATGAAGGCATCTCCCATGAAGTTTATTATCCTTTCCATTGTTTCTTCATAATATATAAAGATAATTCTTTCTGGGTATTCATTGAGCAGGAGTTTGTCGCTTTCATTAGTGTCACAAGAAGGATGCAAACTCAGGCCCTTGGAATATAAAACATGTGATTTTTGCAGTGATCATTGCACTACACAAGTCCTTAAATAATTAGTTTCTAACTGGAAGGAAGGCACCTGAGTAGCTAGTATGGCCACCTAAATCAATTTGACCCCATCGCTGATTGGTTGGATTTGGTCACGTGACCACGCCTCCTGCTCTCT
>CABFVX010006185.1:0-42525 GCA_902151425.1 Timema shepardi
AACCCCTAACTCCCCCAAACCCGCTCCCTCCTCCGTGAACTACACCTCCTACGACAACTCTCTCTTCCCTCCCCCTCTAATCAGTTACCAGTGTCCGCGACCCGATTACGCTCGCGACGCGCAACCCCGCAAACCAACGCCAGCTCTGGACCTGAAGCGCTCCCCGCCCGCTTCTATCGACTGGGACGCCCTTCAGTGGAATTTCGCGGAGATCCTCCGCCAGTAAGTGTGTTGCGAATAAACAAAAGAAAAACGTAACACCTATTTGTGTTAATAACTGATTTAGTGATTCTTGTAGAAGTTCACGAATAATTGTTTGCGAGAGCCGTCCACTCGTTTCCTAAATTTCTATTAATATAACTGTAGTTCCCAAGGCATGGCGTATGGTGTCTTATTTAATTGTGTGTACAAATAATCTGTTTCACAAGCACATATTTAGTAAATACGCCATCAGCTTTAGTTCAAGCTACTTGTAGTAATTTCTCGGCTTCTGGCCACGCAGATAAAAGAAATATCTTTTATTCTTGTTACTAGTTTTTTTTCTGTGCAAATAATACACATATATTTTTTCTCCATACCTTGAACATTTGTCATATCAGAATAGCGATGAGAACTTGAAGAAAAGTTCCATCATCGTCGTCAGATAGTTCAGCACTGTCTAATTGTTTTTGTAATGCGATTTTTCTTCCTAGAATTTGTTCTTCGTTAATATGTAGCTGGGGAGACACAATTTTTTCCACGATGATGATTGGTTTTGCTGATTCGAGTGAAATATTTAAAAAAAACTCATTTCAAAACACCTTAACGCCGTTCTGATGCATGCTGGATCGTCTAAAGCTATCTGAATGTTTCCTTTTCACCGGCACCACTGGAATATACATATTAAATATTAATAGTAGACCTACCGTACGCTCACACAGCAAGATATTAACGTACCCATTTGGAAATAAACACTACTTGACGTGAACGCTAAATGGTGACTGATGCGTGCACATGGAGAGGCTCCACAACTCAGTCATGGAAGGGGGTGGGGTTTCACTTCTCTCACAATAGCTCGAAATCATAAAATCACTTTTGTTTACTTAGATCAGCTTAATTCGTTATTATTATTAGCGCAACTTAAATAAATATTCGCGCAAAGTGAGTAATTACTCTTGAAGTATGATACATTTTTTAAAATCTAAATATAACGATTTTTGAATTTTTACAGGATAACTTGAGTAGATATCAAAAATCAACAGTAAAAAAATTGAAAGAATATTTTATGATCTTCTTGGTAAAAAAAAGGAATTATTGAAATCGGATGAGGGGTTTCTGAAATAATTACGTCAATGAGACCTGGCCTATCCACCATCTTTAATGGTGGCGCAAGGGAAGCCCAAAATGTGAGGGTAGGGGGAGTGGGGTGATGTGGGGTGTTACTTGAATACGGCAAATTAGAACTTTAAAAATTGGCAGATATTTAGGATAGTACTTTGGAGATACCCCAAGGGTAAAATATGAAATCTCAACTTTTCAGCATGATGCCCCAAAATGTGATGGTAAGGGGGAGGGGGGTGTAATTAAGGGTACTTGAACCAATCAGCATAGAATTGAGAATGAAAATTAAAATTGGCATAGAAGAAGTACTCGGAATATCAATTTGTCAACATGTTTCCAAAATATACCAAATATTTTCCTCGAATCCATCTAAGTTTTAATAGAACCCTCGCATATCTCTATTTTATCCACCACATGACTTTAATAAAAAGCGTATAACCCGAACGGGTAGTAAGACGCGGTGCTAAATATTATTTAATAAAAACTGAGCACATGCTTCATGATGGTAGGTAGGTACCTACCGACTTAAATACACGTATTATTATACATAATCTTCAAAAAAATATTGATAATTCACCAAAACATTAATGTAATAAACGTACCAAGTTCTACACTACAAAAATTCTTATACAACTTCGAAAATAGGTAAAATCTAAGGAGTTCCAAGTTCAACATCCAATATATTTCCAAAGAACTTGTCACTGATAGTCCATTTGCGCACTAAGATAGACTCGCATACCGGATTCATCAATGTGTGTTTGCCCATATATGAAAATAGATAATTGAAACTCTTACAGAAGCTGAATGTAAAAAAGAAGTTAAAAGTTATTTTGAAAGCCATTGCAAGTTGAGCCTCGCACTTTATTAGATATCGCTTATTTCCGAGAGTGAAATAGAATTTTATTTAGTAGAGAACTTGGTGCGTTTTTACATAAATGTTTGAGCAATATTACTCTTACAATCACAATCCCAGTATAATCGGAAGTTAAAATCATATTATGTATTGTTTGAAATAATGGTACATTCTTATAAATGTATTACAATAGCTGCCACATTTTAAGTACCATTGTTCTAATTTTATGTAGAAGGCTTGCATAATTTAACAGTACATGATCTTGAATTCACATTTGGGTTTTAACTTAAAATAAGGTCAACTTACTACTTGACAACAAATTCACATGTGTATTACTCCAAAAACTATGCTCTACATGATATATGCATATGAATATAAATTATATACACTGTTATATATTATGTATATATGTATAAATATATGTGTATATGTATAAATATATGTATATCTATAGGAGTTTTACTGTGTAATAGAAAGGTAAGCATTTAAAGACACAATCGTGGATGTGTATTTTATAATTACATTTGAGTAAATTTGTTTGTCATAACCAAACTTGGCACGATTATAGCCACTCTTTCGGATATATTTGGTTGTTGATATTCATTCATACGGCCATTTTCAGTTAAAAAATGTCCTGTGCAAAAATAAAAGTTTTTGGTTAGGCATATTTAGATTATAAAACTAACAAAAGTTTTTTTATACTGGTTTTTAAGGAATTTGTTTCACTTCTTTGAGCTACTAACCAAACTAGGGTAAACATTACTAAAATATTTGGAAATATAGATGTATTTGTCGCCAAATAAAACAATTTTTAACTTGGAATCGTGAACATTTTCAACCTCGAGGTGATGTATAATCTTTGCGTTTTATGTGCCCTCGAAAAAAAACCGGTGGGTTTTGTATTTGTATCTGACCCCTTGTCTGTCTCTATGTCCCTTGTGCTCAAGAGAAAACGATTTAATGGATTTCTTTCAAACTTTAATATTTAAATATTATACTATAATATGGTTAATCCTTGAGGCATTTTTAAAATTTGATATAAGCCCTCAAATTAGGGTAGTTTACTAACAGCTGATTTTTTGAAAATTCAAATTAAAAAATAGTTTTGACCATTATGTTTAATATGGATATTTTGAGAGTGTTTTACATGATAAATAAAATTGTAGGCCTATAATTGTTTCTTAGGGGGAAAGGGTATATGCGTTTACTAGCTATTATTTGTATAGTAAATAATGTATGGGAAATATATTGTTTGGGCCACAAATAACGTTACTAAAATATTAAATTATAAAAGTATCTAAACGAAACACAAACCACTCATTGCAATACTTTAAAGTTATAGTTATGTTACGATTTTGTATGTTTGGCATACATCTAGAGAGCTAAGTGTATCCAAAGCATTTGAGGGAGGGGGTAACTCCACAATTATACAGTGCAAATATAGTTTTAATAACATATTTTTCAAGTATTAACTAACTTAATTATTACCACCTTAAAAATTAGTATTTTTAATAAGAACGGATAATTTGTAATATTTTCAAAGAAATATTTGCAAATTATATAATTTAAGGGATTCTAAATTAAAAATGCTAATGTGTTTTAGGCCAGAAAAATCTACGAATCGTGTGTTGTAACACCAAAGAGTTATTTGTTTGAATTCATTTTTGCAATCTATTTTAGCCATAGTTTCCGTGAAACTGGGCCAAAAAATAACAAGTCCGAAAAAATATATTGTCATAACCAAAGGAAATTTGGAATACTCGCAGTTATAGTCATAAAATGATTGATTTATATTTGTGGCTCTTATTGACTGAATAAATAATCTCAAGAACTTTAAAATTTTCTTACATATTTAATGTGGCAGACACAAAACTTTGTTTCATTAACTTTTAGCTTTGCGCATAAATATAGGTCTTCATAATAGGTCTCTTATACGATTTTTCCAGCAAAGTCTTATTACTCAATTGGGTTAGCCGCATTTACAAACGCTTATTGAGTAGCTGGAGATAAAGATGGAATTTAAATTAAATGTAACCACATTTTCGTGGAGTTAAGGGGGAAACAATTTAGGAAACACACTCTCATTGCACCTTTCTGGAATTCGAACCTTGACCTCACTCCATATAAAAAAATTACTAGTTTATAGGCCCAAATTATTTGTTAAAAAAATTGTGTACAATGTATATTAAAATATAACCATTAGATTTTATGGATATTTTGAGTTCAAAAAGGTTAAAATCCTGAGTACAAATATGGAAGAAAAACACACAAATACTGTTGTTCATTCAATTTTAGCAATATTTTACTTTTGGTAAACCATCAAACTGGACAGTAGACATATCAAAGTAAACTTATCATCACTTGAAATATCAAACATAAAATCAACATTTATAATGAATTATGATTAATAAGCTACGTTAATAGGTGTATAGAATTATTTGTACTTTCTAAACAAACTCGTGTGTTTGGGGTTAGTTATGGTTAAGCCATTTAAATGTATGGAAAAATTTATAAAATAAAAACGTATTATTCATGTTTGTTACATTAAATTCAACACTTTAGTGAATAATTCTTTACTAGACCCGTAACCACCACCAAATTGTTTCTATATTTTTGTTACCTACCTATTGCCATTAGTCTTCACATTATTTTCACTTTGGATTACATTTGGAGAAATTGATACGAGTGAATATCAAAAGTAAATATTACGCTTTTCTTTTATGGGAAGTTAACAATTATGTAGAATTACTATCCTCAAGAAAAAGGAAAGAGATTTCAGATATTTCCGAGAAAGTGATAAGCTGTAGCTCATTTCCAAAGTTGCACATCCCCATCCAACTCATTCTCTTTCTTTCTTCTCAGTTGTACACAGCCCTAAGGGGTGGGGGGCTGAGACCTTTCAAGGAACAAACTACCTAACCACCAGTTACGAGCTGCCTTTAAATTTGAAGGTCATTTCAAAGTTATTTGCAAGTAAACCTCATTCTTAAGTAGACGTTAAATAATAACACCTGTACAAGGTAATTGAACTTGTAGCCCACGCACAGGTGTCATTTTTCTCAACAGCTATTTAAATTAAGTATTTTATAAATAAATATTTATTTAATTTGAGTAAGGAAAATAACCACTTAATTTATTTTATGTATATTAACAATAAAAAACCAATTGTGAATTAATGCTCATGGAGATAGAAATGTGTATAGTGTACAGATAATGAAAAAATAGACCTAAGAAACTTCAGATTCGAACTTTATAGGCAAACCTATATTTATTAAAGGAGCTAAAAATACTTTTAAAGTAAACTAATACTAATTTAGAAGTTGTTTTAATAATTTCATGGTTTTAAACCTCCTTAGCAAACTAATAAGTTATCATTTACTCCCTGTAAGTACTCCTTAACACGCCACTGATGAGAACACTACGTTCTCATCCCAGAGAGCTCTGAGCCATCAGCTGAGAAAGCTCCACTAGTGCCGGAACCGGAGATAGTGAATGGTGTTTCTCAGGACTAGTTCATTGTTTACGGTGATGAAGATTAACCTTTTGATGGTATTATGATGAGAGAATTCAGTGCAGTTTTCAAGTGTCACGGGACCATCTACCTAAGGGTGTTCATACACTATTAGTTAAACTTTGTAAAAGGACTTAACGGAAAACTGAAATCGTCTTTTTTAACACACCACCCACTCCTTAAATTTTACATCCCCAAAGTAAAGTTTTTTTTAATTTATTTTTTTACCAGTAACGCTTACATCCTTCTTCACCTGTGAAAGGATGAATGAATCAACATGTCTGTGAACGTAGTGATAACACGCCATACTGGAGTTTCTTGATCTAAATGAAAATGTGAATGGAGACAACTGTATGGCTTCTAATTTGGTCTCCATTTGTAAGCTCTTGTCTCCCGCTGATGACAAATGCCTTGGGTGTTCCTGATCAGTAGAACAAGGGCCATATGGTGATAGAACAGGAACTAACAAGTACGAGGTTGAGGTACTCAATCATCCCACATCATAGTCTGCCTCTTGATGTAAGAGACACTTAGAGGGTAACACTGGCACAAAGCAAACACCATTTTTTCAATGTCATTCCCGGTACACATATAGCGATATTAATTTATCATCTAAAAGCCTCCAATTTTCCAAAATGTGTCGAAGTTAGACCACTTCAAATAACTTCTAGAAGAATCTAATTTTTATAGTTAAAACTTCAGGCGAGAAGCCCTCTAAATAGATTTTTTGTGCATCAACATTTCTTAAGTAGGACCACTAGATAATTTCTGGGGAATCTAATTTAAGAAAAAATCTGATATAGTGCTACTTAAAATAGCTTTTAGAGGCATCCAATCTTAAAACATTTGCTGGAGTAGGACTACTCCAAATAGCCTCTAAAATGATAAAAAAAAAATCATAAAAATCAGGGTAGGTCAACTCAAAATTTATTTTAAAAGAGTATAAGTTTCAAAAACTCTCCACTTTTGAGGACCACTACAAATACGGTCCAGGCCATCCAATTTTCAATCATTAACTTGGAGGAAGAATAATCCAATAAAAATAATCATCTTGCTATACATCCTTCCCCCTCACACAAATAAGGTTCCACCACCACTTATTTAAAGAGTTTCTTATTTCTCATAAGTCTTAACATCATTTCATAAGCTTAGAATTTGTGAGCATCACAAAACTATATTCTCCCTATGCCCTTGATACTACGTACTGTAAGACTGCTACCTTTTAGGGTAAACAGAGTGTACATGGAAAAACGAGAAAACCTTTAAAGGGGAATTAATTGGATGTGTCATGTAAAGTTAAGGATGTCATATAAATTAAATAATATCATTGAAGATTTTATAATAAAATATAGGTTAAATAAACACGATTTGCCATCTGATATGAATACAAAATAGCCAACACAAAATAAAGTTTCTCTTTGGAATTTCAGATTAAAATGCATTATGTAATTACTATTTAGATTGCAGTTAATTTGGCGATCAAGTAAGACAGAAAAAAATTATTTCTATACTCAAAAAGAGCATTCAAAATTGATCACATGGCTTAATACAAAAATAGTTGATAACCATTGATTTTGTTTAATTTTAAAAGAAAATATACAACCCTTGTGTTAACCGGACGTCCAATCTATATTCATGCGATATTTCAGCGCAATCGGTGGACTGGTTTTTGAGTTAAAGAGGAACAAGAGACCAACTCATTTATATATATAAGATTACTCAGTTACGGCTAATCTCTAAAACTATAATCATTCATCCCCCAAACTTCGCTTAACACATTTACTTAATTTTATAGCGTCGCTTTCTTCCACACCCAAATACGCTGAAGCGTGGTGTTAGGGGTTTGTAATTTAAATGCACAGATCCTATGGCATAGCTATACACAAATTTGGTACAAAGACTATTTTATTTGATTCCATTGTAAGTTGATGCATGGCTTAGTAAGTAGTTTTTAAATAATTCACAAACAAATTGAAGCACTTGGAAATAGTCTTAAGACAAAATATATTTGCGAAAGAATAATTATTATAAATGTTTGTTAAAATATTATTTAAAAATAAAAATTTAAACCTCACCTCAGAAGAACTAACAAAAAAATCTTAGTATCTTTTGTTTAACATCCAAACGGCATAGGCCTACTACATACCGAGTCTATTACTCTATTCTGAAGCAACTTAGTTGAATATTTTTATTCTCCTTTTTATTTTCTGTCAATCCCTTGGAGATAGAAGTGTTGTGATCGTCAAAATATCGAACTTAAGATTTCGATAAAATGTCAAAGTTTAATGACCCCCCTTAAAGCAGAACAGTTGTTTTCGCGATGCAATATGCCTATCTGCCTCTCTGTCTGTATCTCTGACTAAAGCAAAAAAAATAATTATCGATTGGATTAAAACTTGGTATTTAGGGTTCTTATAAGTCTCCCCCGAGAGGTTTTTGAATTAGATATCCATCCCTAAATTTAAGGGTAGGTTATTGAAGGTCAAATAGAGAAAAGGTCAATTTTCTCGAAACTCACTCGAACAATTTTGATTAAATTTTGCATCCAGACACTGTTAAAACATGACAAACAAAATGGAGAATTTCATTTTCCCATGAAAATTACTTTGAGGGTATTTTACATTTTCAGAAATGTCCAATTTTGTTCATATCTCCGCAAATTTTGTGTTTTATTAAGTATAATCTATCAATTTTAAAAAGGCTTCGCTAGCCAGAAAAATAAGTGTAATGTCAGAGTAGTTTAAAAGAATTAGTATGAAATATATAATCCCCACCAATAAGTTAAAATAGTTAAATCTTCTAATTTATAAAAATTATTTAAACGATGCTACTTTGAAATTGACCGTATTTGTTTGCCGAATAAAACCAAATTCAAACCGATGTTTAAAACCAATAGGACCAAGTTTGTGTGATTATGCATCCAAAAGCGTTCATAGACGTTGACAATATGTGTTTATGAATACGCCAAGATAAATAATGTAAGACTACTGCGTGACAAACAATTAATACACACCTCTAATATAAGGATGTTTTAACCATTCAAACTCAAACAAGACCTAATTTACAGCGAAAAAAGTTAAAAACAAGTCGATTTTGTAAGGATAAAATTAGCGATGCATTATTAACAAATGTAATCAAATATTGATTTCCGGCACTATATATGTATAATACATGTTTAGTATACTCTATTTTACGAACAAAAGGGGGCGCACGTGACCTGGGAGGGTCACAGACCGTTCACACGTGGACGTGTGAACCACGAGTTCTTTGGGAGATATTGGGGTATGCTGCCGACCAAACACGAATGAAAATGCCCACGGAATACTCAAAGTTTTAATTATTAAAATTACCACTTACATAAACACACTAATTATCTTTATATCTAAATTAATTGTAACTAAAATAGTAATTAAGTAAAATAAAAAGAGCCTTAATCAAGTATGTAACTTAATAAACTAATAAAGCACATAGAGATATAAGTGAATTGAATAAACAAATTAACAACTATAAAATACCTAATAGCTATTCAAATATTTAAAAACAGTCACAAAAATGTTCATAACACAGTTTCCACAAAAATAACAAAAGTCACTTGTCTCACACACGATACATGGCGATGACCCGCAATACACAAACACCGGACTCGCTGGTCCACTCCCGTGCCGTACACACTACCCCGGCACGCGCCACACGAACACTGGACTCGCCAGTCCACTCCCGTGCCGTACACACTACTCCGGCACTCGCCACACGAACACTGGACTCGCCGGTCCACACTCTCGCACTGGGAACTCCCGGACTCATCAGTCGCGAACCAAGAACTGAACTGAGGCTACCGCTGAGCATGTATTTATAGGGGTGGTGACAGCTGAGGGTCTGGAATCCTCCATTTCTAGATTAAAAAGGATCCAGACACCTCCAGANCCACACCCCCGCGGCCCCCCTAATCCCCCAGTCAAGCGAGAAGGTCGCTGCCTACCCGCTAGACAAGGAGGGAGATAGAGAGAACAAGGAGCGCAGCCACAAGGGCCAACAACGAGAACACGCTGTTAGACACTAATCTTGTTACAATACTGTACATAAATCTCCTATATATTGTATAGAGTCGAGTTGAAAGCGGCCCTTTTCTATTCTACCTTCGGTTGAGTTATCTCATGCAACCGCAGCTTCTTTGAATGTTGTATATTAGTGCCCATCGACTGTTTTAATGTCTTAGAATGGCTTTGGGCCACTTACATGAAGGATTTACCATTATTGGATGTATTGCACACGGCTAAAGGGGCTATATATTTTAATGGAAAAAAAATTAAAGATATGAATATCAATTTATCAGAAGAAATCTTTGAAGCTCCTCTAAAAAGAATTTAAAAAGACGTTATAAAAATAATTGTTCTACTCATGTACAATTGTACAGTACCTCTAAAATCCAGAAAGCACCATAAAAAGAGAAGCAAATTTTCCTTTCTCTTCAAAAACTGCGGTCTATTATTTCGCAGAAGAATTAATGACCATACTTTCGGTGGCATTTCGTCATCGACATCAAACAAAGATGAGGTATGAAAATAAACAAATGCAAATGATAAGTCACTTTTAAATGGAAATGACCATAGAAAATTAACTAAGCCTTAAATTGAATGAAATGAGTCAAAGTAATTAGAAAACATAAGTCAATAAAAAAAGAAGCTGAAGACAGAACTTCAAATGTTTAAATCCACTGGTAAGCGAGCTGCTAATTTTGAACCCTTTTTGAAGAATTACTTACTTCACAGGAAAATGAAAGGATTTTTTCAATAACTGGGAATTCTGTAACAAAAATTCCTACTAGACTTAAAGATAAATCTTAGTCTTCCTGAAACGTTATCAATCAAAAATAAAAATGTAGTATAAAATAAATGTTTAAGAATAGTAAATTATCCAAAAGTCTAAACTAAAAAAAGGTTATTAATAAAATTACATTATTGTTTTAGTAAATTGTTGGGAAGTTAAATAAATCGTATTAGTTTTTAAATGCTAATGGTTATAACTTGATTGAGCATAAATCTTACGGTAATAATATTATATCTAAAAATACCATTTTTGTTATCAAAATTTCTCGGAACCAGGAAAATATTTTCAAGCGCTTACAGACTCAGGGAAATTTAAAGTCGTGAAAAATCAGAATCTCTAATTGGGGCCAATTACAGAAGTCCAAGGACTTGTCTATTATTTAGTTTCAACTTGAGTGAGGTACTTTGCCATGAAAGGAGAACTGGTTTGAATGAAGGACTGAATTGACCGTCACTGATAGCGCCCTTATTCAGCCGTATCACTTACCCCGCTGAACCCGATAAGAATAGCATGACCTTAGTCATCCTGTTTTTTAGTTGCACACTTGCATGTAGGGTAGTTCATTGATATTGACTTCACTGGACACATGCCTTTAGGTTCATCTTTTTCCTGGGATCATTCATATATGTTTAAACGTAGATAGTGTAAAGTGGTCAGGGTTTTAGGCCCTTAGCTCGCAACTTTCATTTATAAAATTATATTAGTTTTCCTTTAGTTTACATATTAATACACTCAAGATACTGAGAGTACTAAACTGATAAATACATTGTTCTTTTCCATTCATCTAGGCCAAATTAAATTATCTTTATTACTATCAAATGGTTAATTATAGGAAAGTGTGGGGTTTTATGGTAATTATAAGTTATGTAAATCATAACCAAAGTTGTAAGCAATATATGTTTCAAATTTCAATTAATTAACTTCATTTTCAGGCTTTTAAATTTATAATCTAATAGTTTTTCATTATTTAAAGTCTTTGTGGGAATATTCGAGTCATCCAAATTTATTACTTTTACTATTCATTTTATGCCTCGTGCAATGTATAAATAGCTTTACCCGGAAGCTGGGAGACGCACCTGCTCTTGCACGTGCAGCTTTTCACGGGAGAGGGAGGTTTTGGCGCGGACTACTGGCCAATCAGTGCATTTGGTTTAGCGTCTGTGTTTGACCTTATCTGTGAGGAAAGCGTCAGACGCGGACATTAGCCGAGGAGTACGCGAAGTAGCTCTAGCAGTTTAGCCCGCAAGGAGTGAAGATCTGTACTATCAATTGCACTTATCGTCACGTGTAGAGTCTCGATATGGGAGATAGGAGAGGTAGACCAGGTGGCTAAATTATCTTTAGCCATGGCAAAATCATTTCGTGTTTTTAAATTAAATATCCTGACCATAATATGTAAATCATGTGTTAAAATAAAACTTCTAATTCAACTAAACAACATCTTTTTAAATCGACTATACTGGCTATGTACCTCTACCCCTACCATTAATTAATTAACCCCGAGATGATGCTCTACCGATACTGACTGCCGTGGACAACGAACCTAAGAAGAAGATGACAACGCGAGGCCATCATCAAACCAGAGATGACCACATGTAGGTGACTGGGTACAAAAAATGGCTTCATCAGCGTGGGACTTCTCCAACAAACAGCTGAGGGGCGACTAGTTACAAAAGGACATCTCGTTTGCATACACAATTCCACTTAGCTGTCGGTATATTTTATTTGATGGGATGTTTGCAAATTTTGTAACAGAAATAATGTACTCAAATAGTCTACTATTATTTTAATCTAAATGACACGCAGCACAATCTCTTTTTTGCCTTACTAAATTTCTTCAGTTTACATATACATGTATACCTCTCATTTAAAGGTATTATACTCCTTCAAGCTCCTATCAAAACGCATACGTACTGTATATGCATAGCTTCCTAGGTATTGCGCAGTTCAACCAAACAACATGTTCATAGCTCAACCAATACTATATTTATAAATCATTCACCATACATTCAAAATATTTTAGTAAAGGAGTATTTGAACAACTGCACTGCCTATGCGATTTCCAAATTAGATATAGTATTATTGGTAGCAACGTTTCAGCTATGTAAATTTACAGACGAAGAAGAGGGACAGAGGTTTTTCTATGGTTATACATGTGCGAGGATATAAAAGGGGGGTGATTGATCAAATAATGAATACAAATTGAAACATATAAAAGGTGAGTGCCATAGCGTAGTGCGTTAAAGAAGATAGAATGAACTCAATATCTTCAATGCACGTGACTATGTGTGTTGTTCAATATTTTACACACTATCACCACCACACCTTAAGGTAAATAAATCATATTGTATGTTTTCAATAGATCACAAGAAGATCCGAATCTTTTAATAGGAAACGTATTTTGTGCTAAAATAAAAAAAAATCAGCCATATTTTTTTTTTAAATCTTGATTAAAGAAGTGTACAAAACAATTCCCAAAAGAGTGTGTGCATGTTTTAAATATATAGAGTAAATCGGTCACGTAAGGGCTAAGGCTATATAAAAACTACAGTTTATTTTTCAGGAATAGTAGTGAGTTATAAGAGCATGAAAGGCATCAGTGCATACAACACTTATGACAACATTCTACGCTATATTTTAGTCTAGATAAATATTTGAATATAATTTTGTATTTCCACAACTAGTTGTTTTAAGAATTATTCCAGTTTAAACACTTCACGCAGTGTGCCTATTCAACGTTTGACTAGTTTTTGGAGAAAGGGGTTAAATCAGTGCTGAATAGAATTTTGCAGAACTTATAATATAAAAGTTTTTTTTAATAAAATTGATTAAAATTTCTTATTGACAAGATTGGTACGAACAATTTTTAGGTAAGAGTTAATGGGAAGTAACTGATGTTGATGATTAGGGTAGGGATTATAGCGATTTTTATTAATAGAAAGTTGTGCTTTCAGCACATGTAAATATTAAAAAAAAACTACTATCACCTCAACATGGCTTTGTGTTTTTATATAACAAAGCAAACTATCTGTGTTGCCAGCTTTGACACTATTTTACTGTTTAGTAAATTGACAAAAATTATACCTCTAGTTTAGCAAGAAAAACGCCAAATATATAGACAAATATTAACCTAGTTATAATCCTGTGTTAGTCTAGTACGGCATATGGCAACACCACGTCACACCGTGAAATAGTATTGTGATTTCAATTAATCTACTTTCCTCTGATTGGCTGCTATAAATACTTCCGCCCACCCCCTGAACTACTTTCCACAGCCGTTTGATTTACCTTTATTCCCCCTACCCCACCCCTGATCTCATTTCACTGCTAATACCCTTCCCCTATCACCCTCTCGAATACCAACCCCAGACATGTTGGTTCTTGATGATTAATTATTAATGATTGTTAATTAATTAATTGGTAATTATTAATGATTGTTAATTAATTAATTGGTAGGATAGAGGTGTTGGAGTTTTTATTAATTGAGTAGAACCTCGCACTATGGCTGTCGGGGGTATAATGAACATTGGCTCTTCTGTCACAAGGCTCTGTCCCTGAACAAGCAGCATGAACCTCTTGCTATGGCTGTCGGGGCTAGAGTGTGATAAATGGTTCCCCCTGTCTTGAGACCCCCTCCTCCTTCGCAACCCTGGCGCCAGTATGTCGGCCCGACAAGACAAGAATAGATATTGAGGTCATTGCCCTGGGCAACGGGGTTTTCCCTGGCGCCAGTATGTCGGCCCGACAAGACAGGAATAGATATTTAGGACATTGACCTGGTGCAACGGGTTTTCCCTGGCGCCAGGTTGACAGACAAGACAAGACAATTCGAGACAAGAATAGATCGTGACCCTGTTCTTCTCATGACGTCGATCGAGGGGTTAATTATAAAGAGGGACGCCCACTTGGCTGTCTATTTATAAACGTTTGTAGAGCGGATCAATATGGACAAGTTACAGCAGCTGGTAAATATTGTCGACACCGCGTGGACCTTAAAATTGAGTGATCTAACCGTAGATCAAAAGTACTCGGTGGCTAAATTAAAAGCGGTCAATACAAAGTTCGGGAGACCCATAATAGCCTATCTAGATGGCGAGTTTTGTGTATTTTTACCCTGTCATTTTGGTACTCTAAACAGATGAAGACGTGTTTGAGTTAAATGAAGAAAAACTGGTATTTACCTGCGCTGGAGTAAAACCCGATTCACCTACCATTATGAACTTTGAACGCGTTTAAGAGACACTGCAGTTAACAACAACATCGGGCAGCGGGGTGGTTAATACAGAACGTTTAGCTCTCGGGAACGCTCACCATGCTTCGATCCGGCTATATTAGTTTAATGTTTGTGGGTCATACGATTGAGAGGCGCGCCTATATAATGGTAGAGAATGTTCACAGTGTGGCGGTGAGTGATAAACATGTAATTTACAAAGTAGAGGAGCGAGACTAGATAGAGTTTTGCGACTCTACCTGTCTCACGATAAGAGCGATGGAAGTGCTAACCTATGAGAGAATCGAGGAAACGTACTTGTGTGATATGACGTGCGCAGTGTATAATTTCCGCAAGCGGGACGTTGTGGCTGTGTTGCCCCGACAGCCAACCGCCACCCTTCCACCAACCGCCATCTTCCTTCACGACGCCACCGCCACCGCCCCCCGTGACACAGGCGTACACACACCCAGAGTCACCCGAGAACCCACCACCAGAGTCGTCTATCTAACAGGCATCAGACTCGCCCGAGTACCCACCACCAGAGTCGTCTGTCTACCCGTCAGTAGAGTCACCTGCGTGCCCACCACCACTGGAGGAGGTAAAGTCCGAAAGAACCCGTAAATCTCGAGGACTTAACAATTTACAAAAATTATTCAAATGTTAAAATTATAGGTGAAACGCCCGACGACTACATACTTGGTCTGGGCAGTTTCGGTAACGTTTTCCTTCCAAAGTCAATCTATTATTTGGATTGTAAGAGCTTTGAATCTAATGCACGCTGTATGATATATCTTGGAGGACAAAGTGTGATGTTTAAAAGTTAATTAATAAACTAGACGTGCTCATGTGTTTGTAGCACTCTGCTGCCGTAATCGGAGCTAGCGGTGATATTTTGAAAAAAAAAGTTAGAGTTTGTGAGTAGAGCGAGTGTTTATTTCTTTTGCTGCATCTCCAATTTACATTATGCCATTTAATTGCTGCGGATCCTACGCAAAGCTCTCCAATTTTATTCGGCACAAAATTCAAACACCTCCAAATGCTGCTCCTCAGGATACCCGTTGGGAGGCGGAGGTATTATGCAGTGCGTTAGACTTGAGGAATACAATCGTGTCAAGTGCTTAAACGAACTTGAGAAAAACAAAAGTTACAACGTTGTGCTATCGGAAGAGACCCCCAATGAACCTTATGTTATTGTGCTTGAGTTTGTTGGAAGAGTAAGATTGCCCGGTAAAAACTGTGGAGACATTGTCAATAATGTCAATATACGCTCTAGCACCTCTCAACGTGTCTTGAATTATTTTGTAGAGGGCTCCTACTCATTTTCTAGAGGGTAGATGTCTTTTATATGTTTTTTTTCTTGCTATCTATTGGTCAAAAGAGCTAAATAATATTGCTGCTTGTTGTTATTGTTGTTGTTGTAATTATGAATGTTTTAAATTAATCAATTGCTGATTGTCAATAAAAAACTAACAATAAAATGTCGTTATTATTTTTTAAATCCTTAAAAATAAGTTGTTTGGAGAATCATAGACCTGAAGGAGACAGAAACATTGTTGTGACTTAGCTTGATACCCAAAGAGAAATTAAAATGGTTGAATTGTTCATTTTATCCATAATAAAATTATAGTTTTATTATATATACATATATTTACGAGTATATCTTACCCCTTAATGTGAACAAACCAGTACACGTACTAAGATACATAGGTAATAAATATATGTTAACTGAAGGATTCAGGGTTCGATTACCGTGTCCAGTTGTAATTTTTTTTTCAGAATATGATATGTATTAAAATGTTGAAAACTCTTTAGGAGAAAATGCGACATATAAACAATGTTTTAAATATATATAATATATATCAATGGTCGAATAAAGGGGGGCAACAGCTTTCTCATCACACCGTGTGAAGCGTTAGGATGGCTGCCCTCTGCGCCAAGTGTCCAGAAAGAATGTATAGCTCACTCTCTCTGTCTGTGAAGGGAGATTTGAGACTGGTATTTGTCACTTAATAGAGTTTTTATTTAATCTATGTCGCGTGGCTAGAGTAAGAAAAGATTTATTTATATCATCAGTACACAATTGACTTAATGCTATGTGTAAAGTGGAGATACGATGAGTTTTAAAACATTCATAACAGCTTATGAAATAACCTCAAGTGTAGTGATTGAGGAGTTTTGCTTAAATAACGGTTTCCTACTATCCCTAAACAATATTATGAAGCCGTTAAGTAGGCCTTCCTCACAACATCTGTAATTTAATCTAAAAATCAAATATAAAATAATTAACCGATTTTATATTTTCCATCAAACATTAATATATAATTATAAAATTTTATAACTGTCTCAAATTAGGGTTTTGTAATGCCGCAGGGAATATAATTTTTTTATTTAATATACTCACTAAAATAATATAAACAGCTTCTATATTTCTTGCAAACCATTGAAGTAATTAAATATTGAGTTACTATCACACATAAGAATAGTTTATCAATACATCAAGCTGTTAACACTTTCAATGTATACTATTTATTACATATGTTGTGTTTTACATTTTTTTTTTCAATTATATGTTTGTTACACTTCTTTACAATTTTGGGCATTTCACCTGTCAGTTTTATCATTTAACTATGTCAAATTCATATATTAACAACATTCATATCCTTTACCTTCCAACTATATATTAAAAACTATAATTTTATTATGGATAAAATGAACAATTCAACCATTTTAATTTCCCTTTGGGTATCAAGCTAAGTCACAACAATGTTTCTATCTCCTTCAGGTCTATGATTCTCCAAACAACTTATTTTTAAAGATTTAAAAAATAATAACGACATTGTATTGTTGGTTTTTTATTGACAAACAGCAATTGATTAATTTAAAACATTCATAATAACAACAACAACAAGCAGCAATATTATTTAGGTTTTTGACCCATACATGGCAAGAAAAAAAAAATATAAGACATCTACCCTCTAGAAAATGAGTAGGAGCCCTCTACAAAATAATTCAAGACACGTTGAGAGGTGCTAGAGCGTATATTGACAATGTCTCCACAGTTTTTACCGGGCAATCTTACTCTTCCAACAAACTCAAGCACAATAACATAAGGTTCATTGGGGGTCCCTTCCGATAGCACAACGTTATAACTTTTGTTTTTCTTAAGTTCGTTTAAGCACTCGACACGATTGTATTCCTCAAGTCTAACGCACTTCATAATACCTCCTCCTCCCAACGGGTATCCTGAGGAGCAGCATTTGGAGGTGTTTGAATTTTGTGCCGAATAAGATTGGAGAGCTTTGCGTAGGATCCGCAGCAATTAAATGGCATAATGTAAATTGGAGATGCAGCAAAAGAAATAAACACTCGCTCTACTCACAAACTCTAACTTTTTTTTTCAAAATATCACCGCTAGCTCCGATTACGGCAGCAGAGTGCTACAAACACATGAGCACGTCTAGTTTATTAATTAACTTTTAAACATCACACTTTGTCCTCCAAGATATATCATACAGCGTGCATTAGATTCAAAGCTCTTACAATCCAAATAATAGATTGACTTTGGAAGGAAAACGTTACCGAAACTGCCCAGACCAAGTATGTAGTCGTCGGGCGTTTCACCTATAATTTTAACATTTGAATAATTTTTGTAAATTGTTAAGTCCTCGAGATTTACGGGTTCTTCGGACTTTACCTCCTCCAGTGGTGGTGGGCACGCAGGTGACTCTACTGACGGGTAGACAGACGACTCTGGTGGTGGGTACTCGGGCGAGTCTGATGCCTGTTAGATAGACGACTCTGGTGGTGGGTTCTCGGGTGACTCTGGGTGTGTGTACGCCTGTGTCACGGGGGGCGGTGGCGGTGGCGTCGTGAAGGAAGATGGCGGTTGGTGGAAGGGTGGCGGTGGCTGTCGGGGCAACACAGCCACAACGTCCCGCTTGCGGAAATTATACACTGCGCACGTCATATCACACAAGTACGTTTCCTCGATTCTCTCGTAGGTTAGCACTTCCATCGCTCTTATCGTGAGACAGGTAGAGTCGCAAAACTCTATGTAGTCTCGCTCCTCTACTTTGTAAATTACAGGATTATCACTCACCGCCACACTGTGAACATTCTCTACCTTTATATAGGTGCGCATTTCAATAGTATGACCCACAAACATTAAATTAATATAGCCGGATCGAAGCATGGTGAGCGTCCCCGAGAGCTAAACGTTCTGTATTAACCACCCCGCTGCCCGATGTTGTTGTTAACTGCAGCGTCTCTTAAATGCGTTCAAAGTTCATAATGGTAGGTGAATCGGGTTTTACTCCAGTGCAGGTAAATACCAGTTTTTCTTCATTTAACTCAAACACGCCTTCATCTGTTAGAGTACCAAAATGACAGGGTAAAAATACACAAAACTCGCCATCTAGATAGGCTATTATGGGTCTCCCGAACTTTGTATTGACCACTTTTAACTTAGCCACCCAGTACTTTTTATCTACGGTTAGATCACTCAATTTTAAGGCCTGCACAGTGTCGAAAATATTTACCAGCTGCTGTAACTTGTCCATATTGATCCGCTCTACAAACGTTTATAAATAGACAACCAAGTGGGCGTCCCTCTTTATAATTAACCACTCGATCGACGTCACGAGAAGAACAGGGTCACGATCTATTCATGTCTCGAATTGTCTTGTCTTGTCTGTCAACCTGGCGCCAGGGAAAACCCGTTGCACCAGATCAATGACCTCAATATCTATTCCTGTCTTGTCGGGCCGACATACTGCCGCCAGGGAAAACCCAAGGGGTTGCGACACATTGACCTAGTTCACGATCTATTCTTGTCTCGTGAGCCGTCAAGCTGACGCCAGGGAAAACCCCGTTGCCCAGGGCAATGACCTCAATACCTATTGTTGTCTTGTCGGGCCGAAATACTGGTGCCAGGGTTGCGAAGGAGGAGGGGGTCTCAAGACAGGGGGAACCATTTATCACACTCTAGCCCCGACAGCCATAGCAAGAGGTTCATGCTGCTTGTTCAGGGACAGAGCCTTGTGACAAAAGAGCCAATGTTCATTCTACCCCCGACAGCCATAAAGCGAGGTTTTAATTAATTAATAAAAATCCAACACCTCTATCCTTCAAATTAATTAATTAACAATAATTAATAATTAATAACCAACATGTCTGGGGTTGGTATTCGAGAGGGTTATAGGTGAAGGGGATTTGCTGTAGTGGTGGACAGGGAAATTAGGTCAGGGGTGGGGTGGGGGGAATAACGGTAAATCAAACGGCTGTGGAAAGTAGGTCAGGGCGTGGGCGGAAGTATTTATAGCAGCCAATCAGAGGAAAGTAGGTTAATTGAAATCACAATACTATCTCGCGGTGTGACGTGGTGTTGCCATACGCCGTACTTGAGTACTTCCTGTGTTTTTAAATAAAAAACAAATTCGCTGGAAGGCTTATTTAATGCAAGAATGTCGCTTTAATTTAATTCAAATACTGTGTTTATTCTGAAAGATATATTTCAATATTGTTTGATTTCAGCAATACATGATTGTGATAGATTGGTTTTGGGAGCCAACGATTGTTACTATCTGGCGGTTTTTTCCAAATGAGTACTACAGCCTTCTCTTATTTTAGGTTAATATATTTATGTGTGTTTATGTGGAGGGAGGAAGGTATTTTGAGGAATTCAAGTCTAAAATTCAGGGCTCGAATACCTAACCAGTCACATTTAAAAAAACATTATTTAAATTAATTAAATATTTTCTGACCGTCGTGTGATATATATTTAGTTATTACAAATACAATTTTGCTCACAACTAGTAAGGATTATAAACCATATTTAGCTATATATTTGTATTTACTTGAATTGTTGAAAAATCAATTACATAAGCATGGTTTATCTAAAGTTTCGAATAATTTTGATAAGTTTAGGTTGCATTATTTGCTTTTGTAACTGATGTCCTTCTTAGCCAAATCCTACTATATTCCCAAAAGATATGTCAAAAATTCAAAATGGTTGTGGTTGAACTATTTGTATATATTTTTAAAAAAATACTCCTTTTATTCCTAAATGATTACTTTAAAATAATTTTGTCTTTTAATTATCTTTACCAACAAGACCTGTGACAGCAATCAGAGCACCTTATAACACCTAACCAATCTCTACAAGTATTCGTTTGTAAATATAGCATTTGAATGACATAAAACAAGTTGATCAAGGCAGAAGTGGCCAAGACATCAACGATTGAAGATTATTAATCAATCTTATAATTATATAACTCAAAACATATCTATAATATTATTTGTGAAGTTTAAATTGGTCAGACGAAGATTTGTATTTATCCGAACCAATGCTTTAAAAGGGCATCCAATCTACTTAATGTTTGTGGTGCTAAGCCCAGAGTAATTTATGTAAGGATATAAGAATAGCTTTGCAGATTGAAAATAATCATAATGGTATTTTTTATTATTGAACTATAGTATTTTATTTAATAAAATAATAATTTAATATTAACTGCCTTTGAATATTTACCTTTTCCCCACCCAACTTATTAAGGTAAGGTTCACATACAAAGGCTTACAAACGAAGGGGTGCAAGGCATACTTGGCAAAAACCAATAATTTAAATATAAAAAATGCCTTTATTTTAGTGAAAATATATTCAAAAAATATTTTTTTCATGTATAAAAATCAAAAGAAATTGTATATTTACTAAAATATATGTTTCAAATAGGTTTTTCTCCTTAAAATATCAAATATCAAACATTTTAATTAATCTAATTACATCTTATTCTAACTTACCATTTGATTCTTATAGATTATGTAATGTATTGATTTGGATTAATCTAAATTATGTAAAAAGTCATGGATGAAGGAAGTTTTTCTTTAAAGTAATATAGGTAGAGTATCCTTTTAAGATTCATCCATGAAGAAACACGCGATTCTTAGAAATGAAGTGAAAAGGACTTTACCCCTAAAATATATTTTTTTACCATCTTTCTTGTTAAAATATCTAATGCGTCAATTCTTGTTAAAGGGAACAACTTCATAGTATTTGGCAGAAGACGACATTTATCTATACCAATAAGAAGCTAGCCTTCACAAAACCTGTCGCCAGGACTCTTTCTATTGGTTAGTTTTTACATTGTTGACCAGGGGAGAAAATGCAAGGGGTATGTCATATATAAACCATTGTGCGTATGTTTATGACAGGAGGATGATCTCCGGGACCAAACATCTACACCGAGATCACGCTCAAGTCAGTCACAGTCTAACACATAAGTCACTTCAATATTACAAGTGTGCAGTGATAAGAAACATTTAATTGAAATATGTGCAAGTAATTTACTGGTGTGATATAAATAAACCGCGTGGGAAATAACAGCCATCAACATTTCTCTTTCTTTAATTATAAATATACCGATTTAATTAGTGCTCGAACACGGGGCTATAGACAGCTGATTAAACGGTATCTTTTCCGTACAGTGATGATAGGCGCTCGATCACGGAGCTTAAGACAACCTAAAATCATCACAGCAATAACAGGGAATTAATCCACTGTGAATCAATCGACGCCCGAAGCGGGGTGATTGATCACATAGTACTTCGATCGACGCCCGAAAAGAGGCGCGATAAACAGATATTATTCCATAGTATAACAATTGGCGCCCAAAGCGAGGCGCTTTTATCCGATAATATAACAATTATTCATTGACAAAATATAGCTTGCCTTGGCCAATGTTTGGTTTTAACTAAGCTATTACATGATACTAAGTGTTAATAAAATTAAAATAGGTTTTAATGTATACAATTTGGTAAAAATCAGTTAACATTTATTGTTAAGTCAAATGTTTATATTTCATAATTTGTTTTTTCAACAACCTTATGTTTTATAGTGTGGTACTTTTATTAGTAATATTTTATTGAGTTTGAGTCTATAGTTTTTGTAACTTATCATCTCAAAACACTTTAATTATTTTTTTTCAAAATTGTTAACATCCTATGTACTGTAAATGTTTACCTTATAAATGACGTTTGTATAAAAACAATTTCCCCAAATAGATGTATGTAGTGCATATAACAAACTTAACAAAATTATAATAATATATATTTTCCCTAGTCCTATTGTCATATTGTGTCCACACATTTTAGAACGTATGTCCCAATTTTACTCCATCGATGTTATAGCGAGGTACTTCTAATAGAAACATATGCATTTTGATAGTACCTTGTTACCTTTTGGACCACCACACACATATATAAATGTTTAATGTTTGAAGTTTTATACTAGTATAGATTATTAAACGTGGTCTCTTACCTTACATGACAAAAACAAATTCAGGATTTTCTAAAACAAGGTGATTGGGAATGTATTTATTCCAAAGAGGGATGAGGCTACTGGGGAGTGGAGGAGGTTACATTATAATGAATATGACATAAACTGTACTCATCACTAGACATTGTTAGGATTGTCAAATCTCTTAAATTACGGTGGGTGCGAATGGGGGTTCTAGAACCTTTTTCGGGGTATTTACTAGTAAATACAATGGGAAGAGATCTAGACGCAGATGGGAGGATAACATTATAATATACCTGAAAGAGATATGGTGTAATTAGAGGGACTGGCTAGAACTAGCTCAAGAAAAGAATAGGTGGCTTTTTTTTTGTAAGTGAGCCAATGAACTTTAAAGTTTCTAATGCCATAGAGTAAGTAATTAAGTATGTCTTATACTAGGAAATGTGGGTCACAGAATTGAAATAATACCAAACTTTTGTTCTAAAGGAAATGTCTTTATAAGTTATCACAAATTATTCAGAAATAATTATTTTTCAAAACATTGGCCAATATCTATCTCACTTTTCAAAAACAATATTTCATTCTTAAATTTAATATCACATATCTTTTAGGTTTTGACGATAATTAAAAGTGTAGACCGATGCCGATGGTTATTTTACTTGTGAGAGTAAAGTATTATTTAATCTTTTTTCAAATATCTGAACACCTTTGACCCAGTTATTGTGGGTCGAAGGAACAGCGTAATAATATATTAACGATTCTCTAGTGCAGTTATGGGCAAACTTTTCGGGGAGTGGGCTAAAAGAAAAACGTCTGATGGGCTAACACAATTTATTAAATAGTTACAATGGTACATTTTACAAAACTATTCTACAATTTAGTCATATTAATTATTAAATGGCTTTGTATTATTATGATATATAATTCTAATACAATGTGAGTTGTCTACATTATTTAACAAAAATTAAAACAGATACATAACAAGAGTTGAATAAAGGATTGTGTGATGAGTGGAACTGTGACTATTCTTCTAAAGGTTTTTCGTAATCTGGTTCCAGCTGAGACGATGTGACTCAGGAGTGAAGCTAAGTGACCATCTGTCATTCTGTTTCTAACACTACTTTTTCGAAGTTTTATGGTAGAAAACACATTTTATCACACTACATGACGATGCAAAACAAACATCGCCATAACTTTCTGGGCATGAGATATCAAATTTGGGAAACCTTATTTCGATAAGGACTTGTAGAACTCAAGTTTTGGGACGTTGAGAAACCACTACTTCCATTTTGTATCACATTGCAATTCAATTTATTCAAGCTGAGTGTCTTGGAGGGTCTGCTTATGATTTCATCTCTGAACATTGGTCACTCATTTATAAAATAAAATAAAAACAAACGATTGCGAAATGCATTTTTTTTTCTTATTTTTCATCGTTTTTAACTAAACATTTTAATTGGAATTAGGAATCCTTTCACGGGCCGCATTGAAAATATTCGTGGACCGTACTTTGCCCATCACTGCTCTAGTGGTAATGTGTTTACACTGAATAAGGTTGAAATAGGTTTAAATTTAATATTTTCAAAATAATAGTTTATTTAAATTGTAAAAGTGTATGTGTTTATAGTGTTGAGCTTCTTTTATAGGTATAAATATTGTATTTTTATATCAATATGGTTTGTGCTACAGTAGCCCCATGGCTTCTTTAATGCTGACTGACGGCTCACAGCTGACTTAGGTATATACCTAAATGTTGACTGTCAAAAGGGACAGCTGCTAAACACATGTTTTTGCAGATAGTCTGGTTCGGCGTAGGGATACGTAATTTGGTCTGGTAACTTTTTAAAGCTGTCTGAAGTCAGCTGTGAGCTGTCAGTCAGCACCAAAGAATCCATGGGGTTACTGTACCTTCATAACATTAGATATAACGTTTAAAAATCTTTTCACGAATATTATACAACCAGTGAAGAAGTTTAGCAATATATTATGTCTTAATTATTTAGTAAGTGTATACAGAGTTTTGTCTAAACCTCATAGCACTAAAAAAAAAATTGAGCGTCAGCATGGGTCATTGAGCTTATATAGTGTAAAAATTCAAATAAAATAACACGCGTTTTTTGTTTTTGTTTTTCAAAATCCTGGACATCATTGTTAATGTTAAAATGATATTCAGGTTAAAAATAACCGTATGTTAATACTGTCCTACAAGAGTTGTAATGAGCCTTTTTTTTTTAATTAAATTAATATTATCTTTTGTATTTTTCAAAACTTTAGGATATCTAGCAGCGACATTTAAAAAATCGTCTTTTCGGATATTAACCTTTTATTTTTATGTTTTTAGCGCCAAGTCCTACTACCCGTTCGCGTTATAGGTTTACACCTATGTGCTTATTACACTTCAATGTTAGGGAGACTAAGAAGATAAAATTTAGAGGAAGTGTAACCAAATTTTCGTGGAAGGAGAGTGGAAAACCATTTATGAAAAATAATCCTCAATGCTCTTAACTGGGATTGAACCCCGATCTCCCCGTCCTCGCCAGTCTAGTTGATTATGAGTGAGGCATGCGACCACTGAAGCAGGTTATTTTTATGTTATTTTCATAATATGTTAACTAAGCCTTACAATTTTTATAAGTGTAACCCGATAATATGTTTTAAACCACCAACATTTATTTCTTCTCCTTTTTCCAAATTTGAACACCATTTGTAAGTTACGGTGAATAACAGTTGGGCTACAGGATACCTTGTCTCAAACGTTCGTAGCTTAATTGGGCCACGAACACTGACTAGGAGGATTATCATCGTAGCTTAGTTGGACCACGTTCAATCGCCAGGAGGATTATAACAGATAATATCCCTGCAGCTTGATATGAATTTAGCCCCACTAATCTTTTTACCGTATATTAGGCTAGGATTTTTTAGGTTAGGTTAGGCTATATTAGGTTAGGTTAGGTCAGATTAGCAGAGTATTTTGTTGTTTCTTACCATCTATCACTTGATGTTTATCGCGAAGCTTGATAAAACACTTACAACCATACTAGAGGAGAGCCACAATAGCCAAGGCAGAGTATATTAGTACACCAGTAAGCCTTACTTACCATTTTCAAGAAGGAACTCGTTGCCCAACTGTAAAATGGGATTAACACTTACCCTTTAAACGCAGGTGAGATCGTGGCCCAAATGTAATAACGGATTAACAATACCCTTTTAAACTCAAGTCATAACATGGAAACGGCGCCTAAATGTAATACGTCTGGAGGTCAATATATTCCACAACAAAAAAAACATTGTAGTTTAATTATGTCCTATGTGTATAATCAATTTAGTTGAACTCTCATTGGTTATAAGATTAGATTAGTTATATATCAATAATATATTCTATGTGGACCCCGAGTTTGGTTGAAATCGAATAGAATAAATTATGAAAATATTATATTTAAGTATTATGAGAAGGGATGCTCTTCTGTTGTTTTAACATTTCTTCCACGTCTTACTTCTAATCCGAACTAGCCCCATATTTGCACTAATGTTGTGGAGATGAGAAAGATGGAATTTATAATAAATGTACTCACGTTTTCGGGGATAATGAGTGCCAAATCCATACTTGGTGCTCGAGGCCAGAATTTAAACCTCGATCTCTCCATAGCCAGCTATAAAGTCTCTGCGACAGAAAGCTGATACCTTACCTTATATTGCGTCACAGTGGACGGATGATCCATCAATCCGTCGAGCTTAATGAGTCACTTTGACAACATGAGTGTATGTTTGGTACTGGCTGGCCGATAATCCGTTGGTCGGAGAATCATCACGTTGCAGCTATATCTTTTCAAATGGGAGGCACCACAGCGAACAGATTATCGGCAGGTTGGACTCATGTAGTCAAGGCCTATCCCAGCCCGTGTGATCCTACCAGCAAGTTTGACACCGGACGTTTTATAAGTGAGGTACACCACAGATTGTGTTTGTGTAGTTTGTAAAGAAAATACGCAGAAGATCTTCCACTGTAGTGTGTCTGACTCAAACGACGGGAGTTCCGTCGCCGAAAATACGCGGCTTATCTTCGGTCCAGTGTGGCCAACACCACCTAGACTACACAAGGCCTCGGTGCTGAGTTGTGACGTCACTCTAAGCCGGCAAGAGAGTTGAGCAGACATCAGTAGGCCCTACACGCTAGTTAGGGGGAACTTGGATAATATTTATAGGATAGCATTAGGTATTTTCATTTTCATAAAGTAGTAATAATAATAATTTCAATAATTTTAATATTTATTTTATCACCTATGTATTTATATGGAACTAGGTTATATTACATTTGTTCCATATAAACATTGCATTTTCTCTGAGCGCTTTATAAATTAAATATGTAGTCAAACTAGAAACATATTTGAATGATTATCAATCTAGAGTAAAAAGCGTATCACATCTTAAATAAAGCATCAACTATATAAGAATAATACAGCTGTTTCTATTGTCAATCTGCCACAATTTAATTCTAAACACATCAAATTAACACAGTTTAAATTTTCTTAAAACCTTTCATGTGCTATAAAGGGCGTTTTAAAGTCCTATTTATGTCCTTTTTATTTAAAATACCGCATTTACAGGGAACACAGCCAATACGGTAATAATACTTCAGTACTATTATTATGCTAAAAGTAAAACATTTTTAATTGGAGCCAAAATGCCTGTCAAATTCAAATACATTTTAATGTTTCCTCAATGTAGATGTCAATAATGTCAACAATACCCAAAATAATTTGTTATAAAAATGCATGTGTTAAAAAATATATGGTGCTACATTATGTTGGATCAGGTTATTACAAATTATCAGACATGTGCATTTAGAACAATTATTACTATCATAAGGCAAAAGAAAAAGTACATACTAATTTGAAACCCTCTAACTTGTTAAAGGGCACATGGGTGAAAATCTTAATATGAATAAAATATCCATACAATTTAATTCCATTCAAATTTTAAAAAATGTTTAGAGATAAAAGTGCAACATTTTTTTAACAATTTTTCTGAGATATTAAACCATTTAAAATATTTACATACTGCAATAGTTGGTGGTTTATATGTATTCATCATCAAACATCACTAAACGTTTCCCTCTGAATGTCATTATTTTGAAAGTGAAGCTCACACACCTACAGTTAAAAATGCATTGTGTTGAATATGAGGCGTTATATTTGTGAAAAAGTTTTGGGACTTTTAAAAAAAACTATCCTCCACAGCAGAGATCGAGGGTTGTAAATGTTATACTAACATTTCACGTTGATGTAGCGTTTGTGGTTCGGGCCCAGTCGAATGTATTCGAAGCAAATTTAACCTAAATTATCACATATCCTAACCGATCTCTTTAGAAAAAATATTTTACTACCTTTGTTTTGAATTAAACCCGAATAAAAAAGTTAGGTGGATTTTTAACAATATATTCCCCTTAATGCTATAGTAAATTAATAAGCGTCAGTGAAATGGGAAATTAGAAAAGCGTAAAACAATCTAGCTCCACCTAGCTTTAAAACAATTACAGTACATTCTTTGATTGCGAAATATGAATTCATTTATGTGCGAGGTTTCTAAGTGTGGGAGCAATTTGTTTGAAATTATTAAATTAGTTCAAAAGTTTAAAGGGCACAAGAAGGCTAATAAATTGAATAAAGGGAAAAGGTTTTGATGTATTGAATGGCTATTATAATTTTTAAAATCACGCTATTGTTTGTGTTAGATTTAACTATTAAGTTGATACGGGAGCAAATAGTGCTGATTCAACAGTGAAACTATTAACGGATTAATATAACCAGACAGGGATGATAAAGTTATGCTTTGAGGAACTGCATCACCACTTGTATGTGGATAAGTTTGGGCCTAGAAAATAATTTAGAATAAAATCATAGCAGTAATCTCAGATGAGATTTGAACTCTGCCCTCCCTGTCCACATCATGTGGGCGCAATGTGAATGTTTTAATTAGATCCCTTGGCATAGCTATGTTATTCTACCACCTAATTATGCTGTATATGATTGGAAGGGAAGATCTATGGAAATTTTATTTTATAAAGTGCTGCATGTTTGATTTTATGGGTTCGGTGAATCTTGGCCAAATTAACAAATCCAAGCATAAATAATGTAAAGGATGAGATTAAAGGAAATGCACCGGCGTTTTATTGAATAGAGAGTGGTAATTCATTAATAAATGAATCCATCTCCAATTTATTCCTCTGGTATCGAACCCTAACCTCCCCATCAGAAGCAAGCTAATGCACTATTAAACCGGGTCGTTATATTGAATAAATACAACTTGTTTTATACTTAATTTTATATTTGTGTATAAATAAGTACCCAACAATCATAATAATTTGTTTGAGAATGTATTGATCTAGTTGTTTAGTACTAAGAGCGCACCTTTATTTTTATTTAAGTTAATTACAACGAATATATTTAAATTGCACTTTATAAACACAAAAAATTAATCAGAAGACAAATCATCAATTAGAATAACACACCTACCTAATATTAGCCTACACATCTAGTTCTATATCTATTTCCTGAGAATAAGTCAGAAAAAGACGATCTACGTAAATTAAATTTGTTCATCAACACAATCAAGATCCTAACTGAATTCCTCTAGCCTCATAAAATAACTTTAAGCGATCAACCAACGTTTTGGAATAAAACAGGAGTAACGCAAAATATTAATTTTATGATAGCTTACTAACGTCAGTAACAATGAAGTCTTGATATATTCATAACTTAGTATATTCTGTTGGAGTGAAATATTTTCTTCTGATAACATGAACCCACTTTTCACGAAGATCAACATTTTTAGGCAATGAAAATAGCTGTACTATAGGTGTGTTCGGATAATTTCCCCTGCAGTTGGAGACACCGCATTTAAACACCATAGTGATAGTTAAATATCTAGGTATTTACATTGTATAAGACAAAGAACATTATACAACTATACTAAAACACTTAAATACACTTATATTCTAATATTTACGTTAATCTAACAATGTTCGCGAGCATGCCTTTACTTGAACTAGCGGACAAGCCGTTGGAGCTTTGAGTTTGAGATAACGGCCGGCTATGAGTGACGTCACTGTAATCTTGGTCAGTAGCGCCAAGGCCTTGTGTAGTCTAGGTAGTGTTGGTGTGGCGCAGTGGTGGCTCGTGTATAGGCACTACGGAACTGCAGCACCCTCTATTTCCACTTGATATTATCGATAACATTTAATATAATGAGTCCTTTTTTCTTTAATTCTTTCTTTATTTTTGTAGTACAATATAAGGTGGGTGCTCGTGTTATGGCCATGTTCCTGATATGGCCATCCCTCTATTGTGAGTTATTATTATTAGCACCACGTCTTACTACCCGTTCGGGTTATACGCACTTACGCTAATGTGTAATGGTAGGGTGATTGTGAGATGAAATGGAGGACCTACAGTTTAACGTGGAATCCGAACCACGGTGGAGACCTGGCATTCCTCACATTCACAAGATGTCTTGTCAGAGGTGAAGGAAGGGTTTGGTAATCAGATAAATCTTTGCCGGGACCGGGGATCAAACCCCGGCCGCCAGCATAGAAGTCTGACACCTTACCCCTAGACCACCAGGTCACCGTTTATTGTGAGTTAGCTAACCAAAAAAATCCACTATATGGCATCAGCATTCAGTGAGGAGCCTCCTAGTATGTCACGTGATAATTTTTCATCCAGCCAGGATGAGTAATATGTCGCCAGTGGCCTGTTTCGTGTTTTTCGTAGGACCTCTTCTTGTTTTTCTCTGTTAAGTCTCCTTTGTTTTACGCATGTTTATCAAATACTTTTTCATTAAAACCATCGTACTTTATTCAGTTTTGAATGGTCTTTCGATTGGTGTTGTCGTTGATGGCGTATCTTTTACGAGTTGTTCATAATCAAACGATTTTCGTGAAAGCTGACCTGCTCCTGATATGGCCTCAACCACGGCCATATCAAGTTTAGTTCACATTTATTTTTTCTCCTGACAAAATTACTCAATACAAACTTTTTTTTTGTTTCAGATATAAAATTATGTCTGACAACGTGAATAAGAGTTGATTATGGACTGAATTGTATGGACTAAAGTGCTAATGTTAATTGTTTAAACAACTTCATTTTTCATGGAAAATCCTGTTTTGAATACAATTTTATTAACAAAAAGAATTATTTAGTATCATGTTTATTCATTTTACACCAAAACTATTTAATTTGAGCAGAACGGCACTATGAATCTGAAAAAAATCACGATATGTAGAGCATAAAACAAGGGTGGCCATATCATGTGCATATGTTCCTGATATGGCCACTAGGTAGACTTTTGGAATTTCGTTTTTTTGGACCAGTAAAACTGTTTTTATGGGGAATGCAATTTTTTTTAAGAAAGTTCATTCGCCTGAGAACGATTTACAAAAAAAAGTTTTGCTTTTTTTTTCAAAATGACGGCTAGAAAAATTCTCACATCTTAGCATGGCCATATCAGGGACACCCACCTTATATTCCTTAAGCTTAATGTCAGTACTTCAGTAGCCATCCCCCAGTTTATGAAAAAGATACAAAAATCTTTGTATGGAACTGTGCCTTTCACAGTGCCAGCAACGTGTTGGACTGTTGTGCGCATGCGCAAACAGGAAGGGGGTGGGGGTGAAGGCGGGAATGCCAGGTAAAGAGAGCACTATTGCTCTCGCAGTGCCGGCTCTGGTGTGATGGTGGAAGGAAGATTTTTTTTACTCAGCGTGTGCTGTGCCTAAAAACCGTGCACCATATTCTTGAATGTGATAAAGTGTAGAGGAGTGTAGAATTAGATCATTATTCTGCTTCCAGATATTCTATTTGATTCATTTTTTTGTTCGGTTCTTTTATTTAACAGAAAACTTTAACCATGGCCTTGCATCACCAATAAATAAGTTCGGTCACTGTAACTAAGGAATTGTGTGGCTATATATGTGTTGATATATTGGACAAATATTCTTCCACTAGACACTTGGTAGCTGCTAAATTGTTCAACAAGAATTGCTTCAGTAGATTTAAGAATGAACAGCCCACAAAAGAGATAGTACTGACCACTGAATCTTATCCCATGATTGACAAAGAAAAGTTTGAAACTGAACTAAAAGTATTCTTTTGCAGGAATGATATTGATGAATATTGCAAATTAATTGAGCTGCTGAAATTTATATTGGAAAATAATCTAGATGATGTTTTTAATGAAATTACGAAACTGATAAAAATCCTCTTGACAATTCCCATGACTATATCAGAGGCAGAGTACTGCTTTTCAACATTGAAAAGAATAAAAACTTTTTTAAGAAGAACTATGAATTCGGAAATACTAAATGCCCTTGCAGTATTTTCAATGGAGAAAAATTTCCTCAGTTGTCATCCAGAGATCAAGGAGAAAAATATTGAAATTTTTACGCAGATTAAACCAAGAAGAATGGTTTTCATTTTTAAATGAATAGATCAAGCTTGAACTATAACAATTTAAGTTAAAGTAAGTAAAAAAGTTTTTTTTTTGTTAAGATTTTATCAAGTCCCTGAATAAATTTTCTTTTTATACATGTTTTTTTCCTTTAACACAATTTTAAAGCAAAGGCTACAAATTTTCTGGAACAGCGCCGCCACTAATTTTAGCTACGAGCCGCGACTGGTGTAGCGCCAGCCTAATAAGAGTTTAGACCAGTGTCCTCGAACTCAAATTATTTTAAGGGCCAAATTCACAAACTCGGGAAGATATGCGGGCCACACAGTCTATAGAAACGTGTTTGTTTAAATATACCTATATTCTATATTTTGGTTTTGCTGCCCATCTTACTACCCGTCCGGATTATGCAAACTTGTATCACGTTTGTAGTTTAGTGATAGGTAAAGTAAAATTTGGAGGAAATGTAGTGGGTTTGAAGGGCGATGTAGGAAATAAAATCTAGGGAAAATCACCCCCTATATCTAGCTGGTATTCGTACCTTGACCTTGACACCCGCAAACTAGACCAGAAGAGCCAAACATTAAAGCCACGTGCCCTTCAATTTTAGTCTATTTGATTCTAAGTAAAATTGTTGATGTTGGCCTGTATTTTGAATATTTAAAACTGAGATTTTCTCAGATGTTTAATGTGTGTTAGCGAAATACTCAACGCAGTTATCATTAATTAAGATAAATAAACATTTCTACAATCCAATATTTAAATTAAAAAAAAAATATATATATATATATATATATAGCACTGTTTGAAATGGTTTTAAGTTTTTTTTATATTATACTTTTGGTGAGTTTATTATGACTTTGGGCCGGATAGTAATATAAAAGTATCGCAGACAAGCGGGCAGGTCATATATGTCCCATGGGTCGAGAGTTTGTAAACCATGGTTTAGGCGAAGGATCTCCAAACTACGGCCCGCGGGCCACATCCGGCCCGTTCGAAGATTTTTATCAAAAAGCAAATTAATTGATTCTCTTCGTTATTTATTAACTACACAGTTTATTTGACATGTCTAGTTTCTGTCAGCCTGCATGCTTCCCCCCATGACACCAAGCCAGAGTGCTGTTGGAATTGCAAACCCTAATTTTCAGTCGCAGGCACCATTCTTTATAGCGACAACAGAACGGTTTGACTGTGACGATTTTTAGGTAGTTACAAGTCTCCTGGCAAAGGGTTATTAAAGGAAATTTCCGAAAGATGTTACCTAATTTTTTTTAAAGTAATTATATTGACTAATTATTATAAATATAATACATCACATATAAATTGATTCATTTCTCATAGAGAAGAATCAACGCCAATCACTTTTATCAAACACTGACTGCCCTTGGAAAGTGGAATTTTTTAATAGACGTGACTGGCCATATGACTTGAATCTAAATTTGCATGTTGAAACAAATTTGATTTATGATCTATTTGCCCATGTCAAGGCATTCAGGGCAAAAATAATTCTACTTGAAGAACAGGTAAACGTTACTTTGGCCCGTAAAAATGTGTAGAATATATTAAGTGGACCACATAGCAAAATGTTTGGAGACCCCTGGTTTAGGCCATTCAACCCCCCGATGTCGGTAGTATTTTCTTTATTGAAGAAACATTTTCACACAGTTTTATCCATAGGTGCTTAAAGCATATCAGTTTGAACTGGAATATCACACATTTTAAAATGTCCTAATGAGATAGATACTGCATGGCAGTAAGAATTTGTCATTAGTTAAAATGAGACTTTGATTTTTATAGTAATGAATTAACTATACTATAGGAGGACTGTTAAGTCATTCAAGTTAATTTGTAATTCGTATGCTAATGCAATCAGCTGGTTACAGGGCCATACTCACAGATATAGGGGTGGGGGAGGACTGGGGGTTCAAACCCCTTCCATTGAAAAATGAATTTACACTAGATAAAACAGTAATAAAAACTGTTCCAGTGGTAGATTCCAGCGAGAATCGATATTTGTAAGACTCCTACTTCCCTGAAGTTTAATGTATATATTGGACAAGCTGTTGGTATCAAAGCGTCACCACGGTTGGGTGATGCAAATGATTGTGTGATCTAGTCTGTGCTTACATATTTTATCGTCCCAATAAAATACAAATATTTAAATTATTTTTTATTACTTGGAAACATCTCAATAATATTTTATATGTCACCATAACTATATCACATATTAGGTTATTGTATTGTTCTCCAGTTAAGTATACCTAATCATAAAAGATTGATTATTTATTGACCCTCTCCCCTTATAAAAATCCCGCGTACGGCCCTGGCTGGTTATGATAATAGATGTTTTCCTCTAACAATAAAGTGATTTAGATAGATGCTTCATTTAAATATCAGTACAAAAGTAGGGCTAGTCTAGATTTATTTTTGCGGTTACCATTTAGAATATTCAGATATAACTATATTATTATTATTATTATTATTATATTGGCAATAATAAAATGAGAGGTGCATTTAATATTATTTAATATATATGAAAATAGTTCCATTAAATTTTGTAACACCTGTGGCCGAACGTTCTTCTTGTGATACTGTTCTGCCGATGAAGGGAAGACCAAATACCGATTGGATCCATCGAAGGTGGTTTTCCCTAAATGGTTTCTTACTCTCCTTCCACGCAAATGTGGGTATATTACGTCTAAAATGCTTCCTTACTCATCCCTACTCCATTAGAGTAATTATCATCATATTATACATAGGTGAATTGTGGGTTTACTCTTTCACAATGATAAATTTACTGCCGGGGACTGGATGGTGTGCCTGTCATAGGCTTAGATTATAAGACAACTGAAGTTATGACAGGCCTAGCAGGTCGGTAATGGAAAATGTATGGCTTGAATAAAAAACCGAGTAATGTATTTAAAGTAAATTATCATATTAAATGCGTATAGCCTGAACAGATAGTAAGACGCTGTGATAAAATAAAAACTTTGTAATTATCATAGACTATTTCATTTATAAAATTTGTGTGAAATTTCTATTGTAGATTTATATTTCATAAAAGGTTCCACGTTCATTGGTTATAGGCCTATCTCATTATCTAGTCCTGGAAACATGACAATGAGAAGTTTAAAAACTCCCCAGTGACGATACCATGTTCACAGTTTGTACTGTATTGGATGAGTCTTTGCTAACTACAGTAGCCCCATGACTTCTTTGGTGCTGACTGACAGCTCACAGCTGATAGTTGAGGGCTTTTAAAAGTTACCAGACCAAATTATGTATCCCTACGCCGAACCATATGATCTGCAAAACATGTGCTTAGCAGCTGTCACTTTGGACAGTCAAAATGTAGGTATATACCTAAATTTTGACTGTCAGAAGTCAGTTGTGAGCTGTCAGTCAGCGCCAAAGAAGCCATGAGACTACTGTACCTTCATTGATGAGCCATAGCAAAAATAAATTTTGTCGATTGATTTTTTTATGAATCGTATAAACTTATTTTTAGCACCGCGTCTTACTAACCGTTCAGATTATACGTTTATGTAGAGGTTTTAGGAATTAGGAAGGCTATATCTAGAGTAAGTGTACCCGCAATTGACTGGAGAGAGAGTAGAAAACTATATTGAGAAAAACAACTCCAGAAGATTACACCCAACTGGGATTTTAACCCTAATCTCCCTGTCATCAGCAATCTAGTTTAACACTAGAGTAACACCTTAAACTATGCAGCTACCGAAGCAGGTATCGTCTTAACTAAAGGTAAAGTCGATTTTACAAGTGAACAATCTATGATGACGCGGACCCCCAATTACCTTTTATGAGTCCTATCCAGTCCCGATATATTTGCAAATTCATTGTTTACATTTTGGTCTTATTACTAAGAGTGACGCATAATAAATAATAAACGAGCGTAAAATCATTATTAGTTTATATGACTTACAGACCTACCAATTGAACTAATTAACCGCTTATGTCATAATTGATGACTGTTTTTATGTTTACTATGAATAATACAGTTTCTTATTCTCAACATGTGACTAATCTATTTTAGAAATATCTTTAAAAAAAATGGAGATTAGGCCGAAATGTAAAATAAAATTAAACCAATGTTTCGAAAAATACGCTTGCTGAACAACTTTTTTTTTTACTCGCATGATATTATGATAGCTTGCATGTTAACCGTTGATACTTTATCAATCGCATTGGTGGGCAAAGGTATTAAAGGTCAGACTCATATAGTCCAGCTTGCTGGTGACGTGGAGATATAATTTTGAAACCCATTCAAGTGTATTGATGATACCTTTTACTAAATGGTTTACCACTCTCCTTTCATGTTGATGCGAGTACATTTTTTCTAAGCCCTACCTTCCTAATCCCTGCTCATTAGCTAATTAAAATGCTTATACATCGAATGGGTAGTAAGTCAAGACACGTAAGAATAAATAAAACAAAATTCTATAGCTAGAATAAAATGTTGTTTACAATAATTACAAAAAAATAATTGAGGAAGGGAAGGCGAGAATGTTGCACAATAAAAAACTTTGTAGCAATAAGCCTCTTACACATTTCAGTGATAGAATGGTTTAAGGCCTCACTCTCAAAATACACGGGATTATCGATAATGGGAAAATCAGGGTTTGAATAGCGGTCGGATGTACTGAGTTTTTTTCCCTAAATGTTTTATCACTCTCACTACACGCAAATGCAGGTAAACCTCCTCTAAATTCGATTTCCCTCATCCCTTACACACTAGCGTAATTAGTAAGTTGCGTAATGTATTAAGACGTGGTTCTAAAAATTGTAGGCTTCTCTTAGCACTTTAACTTTGCTTCAACAGCGATAAAATAGTGATCTAAGATTAGGATCAGATTAAGAGCCCATTTCCACGAGCGTATTTAGCAACGCTGTTGCCAGCTGTTATCAGCACTGCTTTACGATACTTTTGTTTTAAATGGTTGTTTTTCCACGAGCGTGCGCGGTTGAATTAGCAGCGCTGCTGCCGCGCACGATCGCCAGTCCTCGCGACTAGCCGCGACGTTTCCTAGCAGCGCTGCCAATGTAGAGACATTAAATTAAATGGTCCTGTTTCCACGGGCGGCAGAAATACGCGTGACTCTTTCAAAACAGAACTACGTGTTGCTGTGCTAGGCCTACAATTACGGTATTATTTATTACTATAAACCAATCCCCAACAATCCTTTTAAAGCTTATATGTGGAAATGTTTATTAGTTAAATAGAGATGCCATCAGCCATTTGGGATTCAAGTTCATTTGGACACAGCAATACGCAAGAAAAAACAAGATCATGGGCATCATTGTGCTGAAAGTTTATTCTAAATTCAAGGAGAACATAAACACCTTAGGGGAGAGGGGAGGTCTGAACAATGCTTACGTAATACAGAGAGAGACGGGAAAGAATGGTGGAGGGTGAATTGTGAGTAAATTAAAAATTATGTTATAATGTTAACTTACATAAATGTATTTAATGGTACCTCTGCTGTTGAACAATTAACACGAGTTTGTCTATTCTTGTTTCGATTGTATTACTTAATGCTAGTCACTAACAGGAGTCAATTCGCATTCGATTTCGATGCTTCGTTTTAATATTTATCATTGTTAAAAATCCCTTTTCACATGACTAAGTAAGAAGAAACAAGGGAAACCAATTTTGAATGGCGTTGGTACACAGATTGGGATTATTTGTATAAACCGTAAATTTTACTATCCGTGCTTCCTTTTCCCTCAATTAGCACGAAAAATCGAGCACCTACTGTAAATACATGCCTACGATTATCGAATTCTTTATTCCAAAACGTAAAATTTAAGAAAAATGACTTCAGTAATGAGCAAATAACACTTAAAATTATTTTTTCGAGGACTTCCAAAAAACCTTTCGTGGCTTCCCGGTTAAGAATCGCTGGTCTAACACATCACTCTCGAGCTAGAATTGATTTATGGTGACGGGGAGAACAGCATTCGAATCCCGGTCGGGTGGACTAAGGTTTTTTTCCCTTCATCATAGCAAGCTCAACTCTGCTCCCGGCTCGTTTGTTTGTGTGTGTGTGTGTGTGTGATGTGTGTGTGTGTGTGCGCGCGCGCGTGAGGTAATGGTAAAAGGAAAAAGAAATGATCGACAAAATGTCAGAAATGTGTGCAGTGCTTGTGTATTTGAATGATTAATCAAAATTTTCCGTGGTGGCGATGGGGGACAGCAAAGTTTCTTGTTAATAAGTACAGTAAATCCCTACTATGACAGAATGATGATTTGTTCACAGTGCTTATTTGGGAAGCCATTCTAAAAAAGTCAAAAATGACCTACTCACTGCAGTTTTTACCCAAATATAATTTAACAGTTCTACAATGTTTAGTAGTAAGAACTTCTATTATTTCTTTATCTCCAATAATGTTTAATCAGAAATGATCCACGTGCAATATTGTTGGTGTAAAGCTACGATTTCTAGCCGATTGTATCACAGAGTTGTTTGGCATGTGATTGGATGCACGCTCTTAATGGTTTCCTACTCACCCTCTAAGCAAATGCGGGCAAATTTCATCTGAAATTATATCGCCAAAATCTCTATTCCATTAGCTTAATTAATGTATACGTATAACCCAAACGTGTACTAAGACGCGGTGGAAAAAAAAAGCATAATAGCAAGTCAAATTAATCAATTAAAAAGGGATTATAAAATGTTGGTAAAAAATTTGTTATAGTTTTATTACACTTATTTGAGGGGTAAGCACTGTTGAAATTAACCATCGTTTACTCTACTTTTACTGTGAAAATATTTTCAAATGGTGATTGAACCTTGCATTTCTTGTCTTCAAAATATTTGTTTGGGGTCGCTTTCGACATACTCGTCAGCTTCAGTCTTGCTCGATCAACACAAATGAGGTATTCAGATGCATTTGAATGGTAGGCGAGAGAGACAATTTCGGAACACCTCAGTATTTTCTTAGCACCACTTGGGTTATATGCCTATGTACTAGTTACGCTAATGGGTTGAGGCTGAGTAAGGTTGAATTTATGTGGAGTGTACCTGCATTTTCATGGCTGGAGAGTGAAATTTTTTTTTTGAAAGAATCTTCAGTACACCCAACTGGGATTCAAACCCTGATCTATATGTAATAATCAGTAAAATCTATTGCAAGGGTGACACCTTAAATCATGCGGCCACTGGAGCAGGTAACAACTCTGTACACCCGCCGGAAAATGTTCTCTAACCTCCCAGTCACTGGCAAAGCAAACTAGATGAGGGGTTAGTAAGACGCGATGATAAAAATAAACAGGATTGTATAGCAACTCGACATAAATAATTCAGCTTGAGATCAAATATCTAACTTTAAACGTGTAGTTAATAAGCATCTAACACAAAACAATCAACCCATTTGAGGGGAATATTGATATATACATCATGAAATAAATCTTCACACTATTATTATTATTATTTATTAGCACCGCGTCTTACTACCCGTTCGGGTTATACGAACTTACGCTAATGTGTAATGATAGGGTGATTGTGAAATGAAATGGAGGACCTACAGTTTAACGTAGGATCCGAACCACGGTGGAGGCCTGGCATTCCCCACATTCACAAAATGTCTTGTCAGAGGTGAAGGAAGGGTTTGGTAATCAGATAAATCTGTGCCGGGACTGAGGATTGAACCCCGGCCACCAGCATAGAAGTCCGATACCTTACCCCTAGACCACCAGGTCACCTTCACACTAATAAGCATACTATATTATTTTAGATACAGTTTGGTATTTAACTAAGATCCATCCCACTTAATCTGATGGTTGGTGGATTGTTTTTTTTGTCACCACGTCTTACTACCCATTCGGGTTGTACGCACATACACCAATTAAGCTAATGCAGTGATTTACAACCTGAGGTCACGGCGTTAATCTGGAGGAGTTACTCAAGGTTTGTGAAGACTATAAATCTTTTACTGTATTTACTCTTTAACTAGACTGATGATTATAGTAAAGTTTAAAATTCAAATAGAAACAGAATAGGTTAAAATAGTTTAAATATTTTGATTAAATTACTCTGACTGCATGTTTATCGACACAGTTAATTAACTGCAACAGCCTCATATTTCGATTAATAGCACTGCAAGCTCTCGATTTGTTCATATGCAGAATACCCGCCAAGCTCGTCAATTCTCTTCTGTGAGCACTCGTTCGCGTTGGTATAAAAGTCGATTGTTGCCTAAGTTGAATGGTCAATAATCGATCGTACGCATTGAGTGCACATGCTTGCGACATAGTAGTATTGTAGTTTTCCTTGCAGTGTGATTACTTAAGTTTCCCTCCTTGGTTCAAAAAAGTGCATGTGTTTAAAGAAAAAAGTTCTGCTAGTTTTTATTTAGCACTACGTCTTACCACCCATTAGGGTTATACGCATATGTACTAATTACGATAGGTTTTTTAGAGATCAGTAAAGTTATATTTATAGGAAGTTTGACCACATTTGAGTGGAAAGAGAGTGGAAAGCAATTTTGGAAAAACCACCCACAGTACACCCGACTGAGATTCTAACATTGATCTCCGCGTCATCGTTGGTCTAGTCTACTGCTAAGGTAGCGCGTTTTACTTTATGACCACCGAAACGGGCTTTCTTCTAGTTGCAACAGGAGAGAACCTGATAATAAAATAGAAGTAAGAAAGTATATTGAAGATTTTTTGTCTTTCGGGTTCACTAGTGTTGAGAGAGACCCTTGGGCTTGCTGTGTTGGTTTTATCTTCAGAGAATATGAAACTAATAAAGCTGAAGCGACACCGGGAATCAAAAGACAACTAGAATGCAGGAAAACCGTGTGATTTTTTTAAAAAAGAAACAATTGGAAGAGTATTCTTAAAAGACCGAATCAGTGATAAAAATGATTAGTACAGTGGAGCGTTGTTAATCCGGATCGATCGGGACTGGGACCCTTCCGGATTACTGAATTGCCCGGATTTTCAAATGTGCTGTCAATAACTGTATACATACGCAATTTATTGACTAGAGGATACATGACGCTCGTGAGTCTACTGTATTGCAAAATAGAGGCTGAATGGTTCGAAAAATACAGTACACAAAATATTTTAATAAAGTATATTGAATAAGCGAGTTGTGTCGCCGTCCTCTCAGGTTTCCTCTATAACCAGTTCATAGCTGTCTGGAATGCTTCTTAGGCGTCTGAGTGTGAAGGACCGGCAGCTTCTTCAGCATCCATTTCTTACACCGTCGTCACTCTCTCTTACATTGCTTCCATTATCATTGTCTTCAATTACCTGATGAACTATTTCGTCATCATTCAAATGCTGATAACCAGGGTGATTGCCATCACTTTCAAACCACTCCCTCGCGTCAAGTTCATCGCACTGTTCAAATCCAGGCAATGTCTGGAATAGAGCCACAACCTCGGCGTCAGTAGGAGTGTTGGCGTCCGATGGCGTTTGAAAGTTTGCCTCATCTTGTCCTTGATTTGGGGTTTCAGGGATTGGCCACAATTTTTTCCAGGCATTTTTTAAGTTGTCGTCAGTAAGAGATCCCCAGGCATCTGCTACCATGTAAATGGCGTCCTTGAGGCTGAGGTTTTTCACAAACTGCAGCACACTTTCTTCGTCTCTTTCAGCTAGCAAGTGCCGACGAAGCATCTGTTTTCTATAAATTCTTTTCATTTTTTCTATGACCCCCTGGTCCATCGGTTGTAGTATGGAGGTTACATTTGGAGGCAGGAACATGACTTGAATAGTATCGTCTATTTTGTTCAAGACATCAAGGCCGGGATGAATTGGGGCATTGTCAATGAGGAGGACCACCTTGCCTTCTTTTTTGTTTTGTGTCCTATGTTTTTTTTAACACTGGGAATAAAAATATCTTTTTACCATTCGGTAAAAATTGCTGCATCCATCCAATGGTTTTTTGTGACCTGTAAATTACAGGTAAGTTTTAATGTTCCTAAAGCATCGTGGCTTTTTACTTTTTCCTGTAACCAACAGATCCAAAGCGTGAGAACCACTTGCGTTAGCACAAACCATTGCTGTCACTCTTTCCTTTGTGACCTTGAAGCCAGGA
>CABFVX010006186.1:0-42519 GCA_902151425.1 Timema shepardi
CATTGGGCCATACAAAAGCGAGGAGGATCATTTACATGTAAAAACATCCCAACCCTTTTGAGGCACGGTGGAATAAAGGCACAAGTCACTTTCCCTAGGAGGGAGGAAGTATTATGATTGTGTCGCTACTCCACCCAACCCGTACGCCTAAGTGCAGGGTATATTTGTGTGATTGGTATCAGCGGCAAATAATTGTGAGGTTCGTTTTGATCTTGTTTATTGAAATAGATTAATTACAATTTGATGTATTAGAAAATATTGAAAGAGTTTAGTGAAAGGTACTCATTCTAGCATTGTCAGTAGTCAGCAGTTCCACATCCACACCTATCTTCGGTATTAATTTATAACTCTAACTGGTGTCAAACACAAGGCCACCAGGCGTTGCGTGGTTGTTATATAACTCAGACTTTCAATGTGGTTTGGGGAGTCCTCCTCTGTACTGAACAGGAACTCATGATGTAGGATATTCTCCGCACAAGCTACTGTAAATCGGTAGCTGAGTATGTAAAGCACTTCGAAGTAGCCCCTTGATGACAGGCGTCCTTCTTGTCCACCCCTTTTTGGAAAAAAAGAAGTCTAAAGCACACTGTTAAACACAACAGAAGAGGTTGTTTTCCCTGAGTTTATGCCCGTGTCAATACTCCATGTAATGCAAACTGGCAAAACAATCTTTGTTTTAAAAACTTTGCTTGTGCATACTTAACTGCTGATTTAAAACAATTAACAGTGTGATTGCTCAGATTTACGTCATCATTGCATGCTCTCGATTAACAAAGCTTCAAGCTACAATTGTCAAAATAATTGAATTCAAGATTTTGATGATTGTCGACGTTTAATGGCCCCATGAACCTGAAAAGAAGGTTTTCCCAATACAATATGGCTGTCAACCTCGGCCTAAAGCTAAAATAATTTTACCGACAGGGCTAAAGCTTGCTATCTAGGGGTTTCATAAGAATTCTTAGGAAGATTTTTGAAATATGATGTATAACCTTAAAATCAAGAGTAGCTTACTTAAGGCCAAAAATATTTTTTCGAAATAGACTCTAACGATATCGATTAAAATACGTATCTAGATGCAGTTTAACATTTCCAACCAAATCGTGCATCTCATTTTCCCAAGACAATGACTGAATGGGTACCTTAAATAAGCGGATATCTTCTTGAGATAGGAAATAGTGTATCATTGAAAAGTTGTATGGCCTTTAACATTGAATCCAACTTTTTAGACTCTAGAGATTATTGTAGTATAACTTTATCAAAACAGCTTTCAATCATGTGTTGAAAAAACAGATCTTTAAGAGCTTGTTGTGAATGATTAATTAATCCAAAGATTATAAATCTTGATCATAAAGGAAAAGCAAGAGTTAAAAATAAGTGTCTAGATCTCACTACAGTTCGGGCTATATTACGCTTATTTAATAAATACGCTAACGGTTTTAGGAATGATAAAGGTTAGCTTTAGAGGAAGTGTACTCACATTTGCGTGGAGAGAGATAAAAAACCTACGGGGGGGGACTCAGTACACCCAACCGAGATACGAATCTCTATCTCCCCTTTATAAGCACTCTACTGCAGACTACTGCAAGAGTGACGCCCTAGACCATGAGGCCACTGAAGTTGACCACTTTGGTTCCTGTTGAGAAAACGGCGGAAAAAAAGGAAGAAGAAATTTCGGGGGCACTCTATGACGAACGTGCGTTAAGAATGGTTTGCTTGAAATATTTTCTCAAGATACTTGGCAATATGAATAAAAGTATTCTAATCACACAAGGATGTCAGCGCCTATGAACTAATTCTGTTTTTATGTTGCAAGAAAAAATATTATTGTATGTTTGAAAAAACTACGCTCACTGCATTAACAACCCTGACAAACTCATCACGAGCGATATCTGGAGACGACTTGCTCTTGTTTCAACTGTCAGAGCGCTCGCTATCTGCCATCTATCTAATCGCGTGTCTCCACGCCCCCTGGTATACCACTGGATGCCGAGACTGGCTGACCGTTGTAGTCACGTGCGCGTTGTCCCATTAAACCATAAGCAATCTCAATGGGCACGGGTGACCTGGTTGCCTAGTGCGTGGGGAACCTAAGAGCACCACGTTCTAGAACCCATCCATGTTGTCTACACATTTACACTAAGGAAGTAAGGATGAGGAAGGTGGAATAAGAAGTAAGTGTAGGCTTGCCTACATAATATGCATGGTTGGAGAGGGGTAAATGGTATAGGAGGAAAAAACCCTCAGTGCACCCAAAAAGGATTCAAACCTTGTACTCTCCATCACCAGCTTCACAAGCTTGACGAGACTGACGCCTTTCTCCCAGTGGCGTATACTCCGGGTATGCTAGTCCTGCGCTGCATACCCAAAATGATATGGACTAGTTTTTTGTTTAATTCAATGCTGTCTGTGCGAGCTGTGTAAATAATAATGTTTGGATTGTTAATAAATATACATGTAATTAATTAGTAATTTTAATATTGGTTCATATTCCAAGAATACTGTGTTTTAAGTAATTATTCTTCCAAAAGGCTCTACTTAACACAATAGGAAACCCAAGGCCAGCTGCTTGAAAACTGCAAGGCATGGTAGGGAGGCTCTAATGGCCTTGCCCAATGTCTAGGGGGTTGCAACACATTCCTTTCCATCTGCCCACTAATGAGTTCGGATGTTTACACCCCTGGTCATGCTGTTCATATGAAGCAAGCTTAATGAGTTCGGATGTTTACACCCCTAGTCATGCTGTTCATATGAAGCAAGCTAAACATTGTGCCAACTATTGAAAAAATATTCAAGATTGCAATATTTATTTATTAAGCTAATTTAGTATAGTTTAAGTAAAGTTACATAAAATGTATATAAAATTAATTGTAAATTAATAGTTAGTATACGTAACAAGCTTTAAATTATACACTAATTAAATACATTGAGTTATGTTTACGCATTCTAGTCACATGTATTATCATGTATTTGGCAATCACATTTAACCACTCTTTCAAATTTAGGCATTTCAACACTGGTAATAAGGGGAAGAGGGGGGAGGGCGGGTGACTAGGTAACTTCAACCGTAGTTGACGGTAATTCTGGTTTTTGTTTAGTAGAAAGGATCGTGGAGTTTTAACAGAGTTATTTTAGTTTTCATTTTACATTAACGACTTAATAGTATTTGTGATTTTATATAATTATACATCAAAGAATCCCAAAAGTCAAGAGTGTGTGTTCACCATTTCAAGATGATTTAGAAGGAAAAGGTAAAATAAAATATATTTTCTTATAATTTACTTAATCAGTGGTGCACTTAGCTATTTACTCTGGGAGAGGCATTCAATCAAGGCTGTAGAAAGAATGAACTTTAATGAAGAGAGCGAGTTTGTGGTTGCACAGCCTTCTAAACCCTGAAGACCGAGAATATTTATGAATATTAAATGCTTTTATACATTATTTTGAGTAGTTTGAGAGTAATTAAGAGATTTAAATAATGCAAATGGTATCGAAGCTATTGTTTAAATGTTTTTTTTTCAATTATTAATTTTTTGTGTAACGGTAAACCTTTTGAATATTTGGCTTAAGCATGAAACCTTGTATTAAAATGTAGCCTATACATTAGGCGCATCTTCAATGCTAAAAATTTTAGTTATACTTAAGGGTCTAATATTATTTAAATTTATATTAACATTATTTGTGGTGTTGGGGAAAAAGGGGGAGGGGGCCCTTGTGTGCACCACTGCTACAGCAAAAGATACGTGTAAATATCTTAGCAATAAACCAATGACGTAGCGATAGATTATTAATAGTCCGAGATAACCTCCCCTATGCTAGTAGGAGTTTACGCATCTAAATAGCTTCTGGAGCATACATTCTCAAGTTGAAAGACTCGTTTTTTTCCAAGCAGCATTGTGTGAGATAAGTTAGGCTTTAAGAAATAGTTTTAATAGCAACGTGAGTCGACAATCCACCTGATTCCCTCTCACCAAGATCTGATGGACACTTGATCGATGTATCACTTCATTGTACTCTTATTATGATTGTTTGCTATGAGTATTGCTGTGTGCTTTTAATTACACTGGGCTAATTGAATAGGATCTGTCTCTCTTATGCATTCAGAAATGTGCCCATACCAATCTTAGTCCCAACATTAATGTTTACTTAAATTTATAACCATGTAGATATCATTACAATTTGAGGGCCACCTATGTGGTCTAGTGGTCAGAGGTTCTGGCTACGGACCCAGAGGTCTCGGGTTTGGTTCCTGGCGCGTTCAGATTATCTGTGAAGCACTGGGTCTGGAACGGGCTAGTTTTAGCCTAGAGTCGATAAATAAGGAGCTATCCAAAAAAAAGTGGTAGTGGCTTCGATATAGAAAGTCGTGCCTAATAGCTGGAGTCATCGTTTTGCTGGCCACATGACACCTTCTATACGCAAGAGTTGGCACTAATTCGCCAAACAGTTTGGTAGCCACTCGGTAGGTATAGCCTAAATGTGGGCTAACACCATGGGGTTACTTTTATTACATTTTGAGTGGATGATAATCATCGTTATGTATAAATAAAAGAAGAGAGAATATGGGAATGATAGAGGGGAGGGGTTCAACATTTCCTAAGATAACATACAGTTAAAGGGAAATAATAAATGTTGGAATATGTACGGATGGTTGCTCTTTAATAATAAGGGTTAAAAAGGGCTCTATTTCATTGGCCAAGAATCAAAATGGGAAAATAGTTAAAACAGATTGTTTCATCCGACGTTGGTGGTTCTCTGGGAGAAGAAGAGGAATTAGCAGATCTGAAAATTGATGGGAGCTTGACGTTAAAACATCAAGAATATAAACTGGACCAAGTCTGGATCTCACTCCAAGAAGACATTACACATTTAGCTAAACGGGCTCCTGTATTTTTGTTGCAGTTTTGGACCACGTATTCTTGCAAATTTGTATCTTATATTTTGACTAATATTAAAACAGTGAAACGTGGCAGTTTAAACATGCTGAAAGAAGAATGCGAGTGAACTTATCGCACATACGTCCCAACATAAAATACATTTCTAAGAATCTCCAGGCACTTGTGAACCATTAAAGCCAAGGGTTAAAATAAGTCTGATTTTTTTATCTTCCCTTAGAAAAGACGGTAAATATTGTAAATATATTTCTTTTACCTCATATAAAATAGTAATGTAAATATGTGTGTTGATTTTCATTCCTAATATAAAAGGGGGGCTAAAAAATATGTTACATGTGTGGTTGTTTTCATTTCTGGGTGGGGTATTGCACCAAATTTTAGAGGTCAGTAATGTGTTGCCATGGAAACACTTTGGAAATCATTGGATTAGGTGCATGTTAACTGATTGAGTCGGTTGGTTTATGCGCATGTGCATTGATTGAGTTAGTTGGTTTATAAATTGTATTGATTTTTCCCAGCAGACTTTATTGAGAAGTGCGGAAAAAGCTGAGAATATCTCTACTAATGAAAAGAAACTCACGCTGATTTATTGTGTTTGGCTTAGAGCTAGTCATGTTACAGAAGTCTCGTGGCTTATTTGGTGCTGACTGACAGCTCACAGCTAACAGCTGACGGCTTTGAAAAGTTACCAGACCAAATTATGTATCCCTACGCCGAACCAAATGATCTGCAAAAACATGTGTTTAGCAGCTGTCACTTCTGGCAGTCCAAAATTTAGGTACATACCTAAATGTTGTCTGTCAGAAGTCAGCTGTGAGCTGTCAGTCAGCACCAAAGAAGCCATATGACTACTGTACTAAGCATCAGTACTACTCTTGTGTTTGTCAGCGAACATGAGAATCGTAGTTATTTTCGGACGTACCTTGACTTGCGACTCCGTCATGCCGAGCGCGTAGGCCAGCTTGGCTCGCTCAGGACCGGCCAGGTACTTTGTCTGCTCGAAGGTTTTCTCCAGAGCGAAGATTTGTTGACCGCTAAACGTGGGCCTCGTGTGTTTCTTCTTACCGTCTTTATCTACCATGGACATGTTGGCCGGGCCCACTGCAACAAGGAGACACAGGGGGTTACTTGAAGGAACGCATCCCCACAACAAGATATGTCACACATTTAAACCTTTCAATGAGGCAGTGACTAAACTATCTCCTACAGTCCAATTTTTATTTCAGGGACATTTATAGATTAATTTAAAATGTTGGTTTGCAGCCAATATTGATTATATTCTACTATATTATTATTATCATCATCATTGTAATTTTATAATATTCATAATGTTTATCAAAAGTGAGAATGACAGATTACATTACCTGGCTTATGAATACATGAAAGTGTATTTAGTAACTTTTCTAGCTCTCAGATAAGGTTCTTGCCAAGACTAGTTGTGAGGTTTGGACTAAACAAAGAGCACTACAGACACGTGGTTATTTTAACATGCTCTTCAAATTAACAAAGTAATTTTACACTGTGGAGTAATGAAAGAAAAATCTAAAGGTCGAGTGTAGGAGGAAAACGCACTTAATCCTAATTTATTTTAAAACCCTAAATCTTAACATAACTTCTATGAGCATTCAATTTTTTAAACATTTAGCAAGGTGGACTCCTAAATTCCATTTCAATCAATTAGTAAAACTTTTCCTAAGAAAATAATATTGATAGTTTTTCCACCCTGACTACTCCACTGTATATTATATATTCTAATGGGAATAACAGTTTTGAGGCTTCAAAACCACTTAAATAATATTTAATAATCTTAGAGTGATCTGTTGTGACTATGTTAAAATATAACTTCATTAATTTTTGTCTGAGGAAGACCAGCTCTATGATTATGACCATATTAGAAAGTTGATAGGCGATTTTTTAAATGTAGAAAGCTCAAAATAAAAGGTTTTAATCCTGCAGAAATATTTGTTATAGCTCTGTTTTTGCTCGAACTGTATTTTAAAATAACAAATCACTTCTTAAATAAAGTTGTATTTCTTGACGTCTGCAACACGCTCCATTGCTGCAATATATGACCCCCTTAAGGCCCTAGAATAATCGAGTAGAAATTAATAAAAGCTAGAAACAAAGTTGATACGTAAGGCTATTCAATAGTAGAAAAATATAGAAAACAATTGAATGTTAGATCATCTTATTATATTCTCAAAAATCCATTCTACGTTCCTATACCAGTTTACGTTCGTTTTCCGGGCATTTAGATCTTAAACGATAAACCAAAGTTTGTGGATTTTTTGACTTTTCAGAGTGGAAAATTTCAACTTTTAAACTATATTTACATGTCTATATAGTATTTATAGGGCTGTATAAAATAATTTTGTGGTCATCCCAGTTAACACCAAACTCGTGTGCTCTTTAGTGTGTCAATTGCGGGCGATCATTAGTTATTGTCCTAAACTCATTAGTATGTTGTAAGTATTTGTGAATTTGGGTTATTTAAATGTATTAATTGATCAGTTTGCTCGTCAACCAATGTAGCCACATGCAACAATTTTAATTCATATGAAGTACAATAATCAGCCTGTCTTGGTTATGTTAGTAGAAGACAAGATGCTCGTGAATTAATTTGAAAATTTTATTTTTATTGGGAAACCATTTGTTTTCTCTTGATTAGCAAAATTCGGTTCAAAGCAGATATTTATGAGTATTTTTTAGATATTTTCATTGCTAAATAAAAATACTAGCATTGTTATTGAATTTTTAATAATTAATTATAAAAACTTCAATTAACCTCAATAAACGCGATAGATGTGTTTTTATAGCATGGTAAATGTTGAGAAACTTCCCCAACATTGTTTATTTTAGGAAAAAAATCCTAATCAAGAGAGATAAAACCTTTTTCTATCAAGATGAATGCTAAAAACAATTCTATCTCGCTTGAATGTACAATACATAGAGTAGACCTACATCCGCAGCATCCTATTAACCGGTAACTTAGATACAAAACTAAGCTGGAACTAGAAAACGTATAGAAAACATCGAAACTGTGATCATATTTTTAGTTTTTTATATTAAAATAATATATTTTATTATATTTGTATAACTTTTTAAACTATTTTCATTGATCCCAACTAATCTGTTATGTATATATATACATATATACGATAAATATGTTTACATATATATGTATACAAAATATATATTTGTATACAATGTTTATATATATATATACAATGTTTATATATATATATATACACACACACAATTAAACCATAGCCAACAACGAGTATTTCTCAAGCTTTTCGACTTTAATCTTATAAATTTTTGGCTCCAACTTTACTCTAGGCTTACTTTCAGTTCTGTTTACAAAGCAGTCACTTATTAATGTATTGACACTTGCCGTTAGCAAAAATACAAAAATTATGGTTACAGTAAGTAGGCCAACAATGCCCCATTTAAATGGTAGTTTTCTTCTCCTGCTCTCATCAATAAAATGACAGTCCACTAAAATCACAAGAACTAAATGATACGTTGAATGGCACAAGCTTAATTTCTCCTTTAGACTAGTTAAAAAAAAATGAAAAAATGTGATATTTACTTAAAACTAGTAATATATGTGAAACAGAATAATATACTTAGTTGCATAAACATAATTGGGGAAAAAATAGCATTAAATTTAACCAAAGATCACAAATCAAACAAAGAGCGTAACAATTAACTCTTAATTTCTAAGACCTCCATTTCAAAATACTAGCTTTATAGAAATATATTTCAAGTTAAAAAAAATTAACAATTCTATAACTTTGCAATGATAATCTATTTTTTATCTTAAACGATTTTTGAGATATCCACCCATACTCTCTATATGTCATTTTCTCAGAAAAACTAGATGCATCTTCTTTTTTTTTAATGTTGAACATTGCCAAGATACAAATTTAAATTAAAATCGTGATAGTTGATAAATCAACTTATTCTATTTCAACCCTTAAGTAGATTGCCCTTAACTTTAGGGTTAGATATATAATTGCAAAAGATTCTCTGAGGAGGGGGGGGGGAGGCTTCTAAAAATCTTATATACCTAGATTTGTTCTGATCGGTAAAATGGTTTCGACTCTAGGCCAAGATACAGAGAGACAGAAATACACACAGACGAACGGCATCTAGAAACCACTTTTAAGTTTCAAGGGTCATTAAATGTCGATATGAAGCAAAATATCGAGTTTTAACTTACTGACAATCACAATATTTTACTCTTCAGGGGGTCGAGAGAAGATAAAAAATGGTCGGTTATTATACATTGTTTGCTTCTAAACACAATACAATGAAATTATTACTGTGGCTGTGTTTCTGATAGCATACAAGCATCCGACGATCTCACATGTCCATAAGAGACTTCGGCTTAAACTAAGATTGAAGAATTACTGGACAGATCTGGTTAGCTCAGTGATAGAGCATTGGCGTGCCAAGACAATGTCCCGAGTTCAATTCCCTAGTCTTTGTTGTTATTTTTCAACTGTGTTTAAAAATATCCGTAGCAAAGATTAATTGCATTTTATTCCTATTTTAAAATCTAAGTTTATTTTTAGTTCAAATCAATATTATTTAGCGAACGGTGGGATAGGACTGGCTTAGACTAACTCCAAATGGATGTGAAATTAATTCGTATTTATTTTAGTATCAATAATTCATAGCCAAAATGTGCTTTATGTCAGAATTGAGAATTTTAAATAATATAGTTTCAGGAGTAGATATTATTACTCTAAGCAATCATTGTGTGAATCTAAGTTTTTTCTAAATAATTACCTACTCTTCCTTTAAGCGTATGCAGCTACATTTCCCCTAAACTATAACTTCCTCATACCTACCTCATTACTGTAGGCTTGATAAAAATGCACAGTTCGGTTGGGTGAACAAAAGTTTCGTGCCCGTGTCAGGTGATTATATTTTACGTAGGACTTGAATATCAGTGAACTCCTAACTAACTAGCACTCTACTCAGTTTGGTATTAAACAAATCACAAAGTAAGTTTGGATTAAAACTAAGTTAATATGATATGATATATTTGTGCAACGTGTTTTGATACCCTTCTGGCCTGTCCACGAATTTACACTGTAAAAGTAGGGATGACAAAGGTAGAATATTACATTCTAACATATACACGTAATTGAGTGGGAAGAGGTAATAGCCAGCCTCGGTAAACCAAGCCGGCATTCTAACCTTGACCACTCTGTTACAATAAAACCAGACCAGACTAGTTTGACACTTTAGACATCATTACGTAGCATGATGTCAATTTGGGAATAATTTACGTTGGTCTGAATCATTTTAATACTATTGCTTTTATAATTAGGTGTTTATTGATTATATTAATAATAAATATATTAATTTATGTTTTATGGACCTTAGTTGGTATTGATTTTCCATGAGCTCATGTTAAAACCATAATTTTAATTAAATCGCATAAATATCATCAACCATAACGTGAGGCTATTTTTATGACACTCCCCAGACTAGTGAAACAAACCAACAAACTTCGTCTGCTTGTTTTATAACTATTTTCTCCTGACTGTACATCAATTTAGTTCCTCCACCCCCTCAAAGTACCTCATCATGTCTTTTCAAGAATATCAGAAAAATGGAGTCCACTTTTTTCTTGAAAAAACCCCCATCTCGTGTGCTCGTTTTTTTATTTTACCCTTCTTCTATCTAACGTTTATGGAAGCAATAATGATGGCATTGAGAATGGCGCACTGGGATTGGCCTTTTGTCCGCGCCTGCGCCTTGGACAGCTCCGCGATATTATATTGAGGGTTTGGGGGGAAGAGACAAGATAGAAGGTTGAGGCTGGAATGAAGCAAAGATGGCGAGAAAGAGTTTTTTTAATCAGGATGGTAGGACTGGTAAGAAGACAGTCTGCCAACTTAGACAGTGCTCAAGAAGTTGGCCGATCTGATGTCAGGAATTAGACCGTGTGTGTGAGTGTGTGTGTTTGTGTGTGTGATGGGAGATGGAACTTTATTTCCTTCTAAATATGAACTTAAACAAACAGTGGTGGCTGCCATATCCTATAAATATAGAACTATCAATATAAACTATTCTGGGCTTAAATAAATTGTCCGACTCACATCTTTAGTTTTCACTGTCGTCACTGCTAAGAAACCGTATGACACACAAATGTGCAGATGAAAATTTCATATATATTTTTATCACCTCAATTTGTCAAAGCAGAACAGTCATTTTTTTTAAATGTACCAGAACCACACTTTTCTGTACCACATCTAAAACCTCCTCGCACTTCACAGTTTGAGAAACTGTGTTTTAGTAATAATGTCAGACATGTCAGTTGATATTCTGGTTAAAGCCTAGCCTAAGTAACAGAAAACAAAATAGGTTTGACAAAGCGCCAACGAACTTGACTGGCAATATCAGTGCTGACCACTAAATTGGAATTCAGTTCCAATCCCACACACTTACAATGGATGAATGTAAGGACAAAAGAAATATGAAGAGCTATAAATAAATGCACCAGTCGTCCTCTAGAGAAAAATGTTAAAACACTTTGGATATCACAGATGTGAAAGCAATGGTCTTAATGATTGTCATGTGCAATGGGTTTTAACATTCTTTCTCTAGGCAAACTATGGTGCATTTATTTAAAATTAATCCTCCTACCATCCTTAAAATATGACATTTGTTAATGACAAGCAGAGGAAGCTAAAAAGGGTTTCAAAAAACACAAATTACACCTAGCTACTGTTCCTGTTCTAAGCACCTGTATGCCTTCTGGGACTATCTTAAACCCACACCGTGCTCATAAGAGAGGAAAGATAGATGTGTCAATAAATTAAACTTGTTAGGCTTCTAAAGAAGATGGAAGCTTTCAAATTTAAAAAACAAAGGGGAGTTTCCCCTATCATAGGTCAGTGACAAGCACGATAACATTGAGCTAATTTGTCACATACGTTCTTTCTTTACTACAATATTAAATAGTAACTTAGTCTATGTTTTCATAAAATATGCATTCTACCTTGTCTGCTCCAGCTAGGACTTATATGTTAATATGCTCATTGAAGTTAGTAACCTAATTGTGTGTCCAATGTTATCCATTGCTTTATTCATTTGGGCTTTCTCTCTAGTGGCTAAGGTTTAAACTAAAAGTATTAATTAGAGTACATGTTTTTACCAATGCTATAAATATAATACCTTGCCTGCTTAAGTAGGGCTTTTCTTTAGAGGTCAGTGTTTTCATCGAACTTAGTAACCAACTTGTGTAAAAAAATGCTAAACACAACTCCGTTTACTTATACAGTAAGAAGTTTTCTCCCTCAGCCGATGTTTGTGGGAAAGTTAGTACCCTACTTGTATGGAGATAATGTTACGAGCTTAATGTGACGTGCAGCACGTTTTAAAAGCCCTCTATCCGCAACACGTTGTGAAAATAACGCTACGGTTATTCCTCGAACACTGCATAGCGCGCACACACACAAATAGGGGAAAGCAGGGCAAATCTGCTCCATTTACAATGTAGAGAGGTCCATGGTTTTGTCGTAGTCGCGCTTAAAACATGCAAATTACAGGAATATTAAGGGGGTGGGTTAGTGAGGGAGAGGGGGTGGTTGTAGAAATATGCTGGCATTACACCAATTTCATCTCCTCCCCCTCCCCTCTCGGGCCTTACGTCACTTAAAACCTTGGCAGAGAGCATGAAAGCCGTTTAAACTCGTGTGCAAAGTGCCGCATATACAGTTTTCAGCTCTTCGTTTTGTTCGGATTATTCGCGATGTTTAAACCAGTGGCAGGAAATGTTTTTCTTAGGGACTAATGTCATCATTTAAAAATAATGATGATAGTCATACAGTTTTGTGATACCTTGAACCGTAGGAGCGCCGGGAATATTTAGGGCAATTTATGATTTCATTAAAATGTATTATCTTTTCCGATATTATGGCTTTGTGTATATTTAAATAGCTGTTTAATTGTTTTGTTACCCCTCTTAGTACCCATCTGGTGCATTCCCATTGTAGAACGAGTTAGGGAAAAGGAAGGTACAGTTTAGAATAAATATACCTCAATTTACGTGGCTAGAGAAGGGGACAAGCTTAGTAAGAAAAAACTCCTTCAGTGCATAAACGATCCGTGACCTCTTTGTTAATGTAAAACTAGATAGGTGAGACTAACATTTCGTCCACGTGCCCACCAATGCGACTAGTGATCCGTGTAGTTTCAAATTATAATAGTAATAATAATATGTTTAAAAATAACAATAATTAATAACACACTTTGCTTAATATTTTGAGCACCACGTCTAGCTACCCGTTTGGGTTATACGCCTATATACTAATTATACTGATGGTCTTAGGAATTAAGAAGGCTATACTTAGATGAAATGTGTCTGCATTTGCATGTAGGGAGACTGAAAAACCATTTTGGAAAACCATCTTCAGTACACCCGACCGAGATTTGAACCTCGATCTCCATATCATCGGCAGTCTCGTCTAATGCGAGTGTAGAGCCTTAGACCACACGGCCACTGAAGCGGGTGTCTGCTTAGTTGAACCTAATATTTAAAAAATATTTAAATATTGGTTGGAAGTCAGAGCTGGCCACAGGTTCAAGTAGTGTGAGTGAGAGGCAAAGGTTCAATCCCCGATCAGATGTAGTGGAAGTGTGTTTGATCCTATCATGGTTTCTAATCCTCTCTCCAGTCAAATTGTGGTACATTTATTTAAAATTAACCCAGATTTATCTGATTACCAAACTCTTCCTTCACCTCTGACAAGACATCTTGTGAATGTGGGGAATGCCAGGCCTCCACCGTGGTTCGGATTCCACGTTAAACTGTAGGTCCTCCATTTCATCTCACAATCACCCTACCATTACACATTAGCGTAAGTGCGTATAACCCGAACGGGTAGTAAGACGCGGTGCTAATAATAATAATAAGAAGAAGAAGAATAACCCAGTCCTTCTAATTTATTTGGGTGATATAGTTCAGTTCACTGATAGTCAATACCCGTGTTATTCATCCTCCACATCCTGATTGCTTGGATGATATAATATACGTTACTGATAGTCGGTACTGATCCGAGACCTGTGTCTAGGGATGTGGAAAAAGTATCGATACTTCACTAATATCGATATTTTCCTTTGGATATCTCTGCAGCCCTAAAGCCCTGACACAGAGTCCTTATCCATAAGACCGTGGTCCGTAGAAGTTGATCAACTTTAACTTTCTAAGGACTAGTTTATACGAACTACCAATCACAGCCGAGTAAATATGCGCATGTGTGTTTGGATCCATCTTAAACACCAAAACAAATTGTTTGTTACTAGATTTTATTTTGTGATTGGCTATATTCTTGTTAAAGATCAAAACCCATACATACATACATACAGGGAGAACTAGAATAATATTAAAAGGGCTTGTTTTGTTTGCATTTAGAATATTAGTACCTACATTTGTTTTGCATTTTCAGGCTAATTTATTTAAAGTTTGATAGTTAAAATCGTGCTATAAATATATTTATTGTGATTGTACTACATCTTAAGTACATCCTGGAAGTTTTCTCTATAACATTTTTTTTTTTTAGTTTATTTTTATTGATCAGCTGACTAATTTGCGTTCGCTCCTTGCTGTAGATGATTTTATTTTGAAGCTTTCGATTGGACGAAGTCTCCGACCATCTCATTGGTTGGAATGGTCACGTGATTACGGATTTAAACTGTGTAATCGCGAATAGAATTTCTTGAGGACTAGGACCACGGAGTACGGACTACGGACATAAGGATACGGAGTTTGTGTCAGGGCCTTTACTCAATTCTATTAGTAGTATATTCTAAGTACTTAAAACGGTTTCAAGAAACAATTATTTGGTTATAATTATTCATGTATTTGTCTTAATACAGTAATGTTATGTTGTAGGGTCTGTTTTAAAGTTACTTCCATTGCCTTAGGTAATTAGCTCGACAGATAAGGGGGCATCGATAAACCACGTAACGCTGTCGAGAGGGGTGGAGGGTCTACATGATGTTACAAAGGAGAGAAGGTCGGGTCCATCAAAACGTTACGTAGCACAACCTTAAATTCTAATTTTGACAAAATAGTTTAAAATTAGAATTGAAAATGTATTCTGTTTAATATTATGTTTGAGTCCCTCTTTAAGGGATATTTCGAATGATATAATGAATTACATTCACACTTTATGTGAAAAGTTACGTAACACAGATTGTAGGAGTCAGGCTAAATGTCTACTTGGTATGATGGTGTTACGTAAGGGGGGAGGATGGGTTCAAAAAGGAATATATATATATATATATATATATAACGTAGCTTATGGACGACACCTAAATAGGCTTTATTTTACAATATTGTGATTATTTAACTATCAATTTTAAAGATTTGGTTTAGGAAAAATTCCATTATAATATAAAGTAAGAACAAATATTCTGAATAAGTTTATAGGTATTGAAAAACATCTTCAACATCTTTGTAAATGAAATTACTCATAAACAATATCATGTAATATAATTTTTTTGTTATTATTTTGATAATGATACATAATGCCGTCAATACTTATCTTTAGATGTTGATACTTTTATTCCAATATTTGAAATGATTAAAGTACCAACTCTTTTCTTATGACCCCTACATATGTCCCTATGTTAGATGTGACTTAGCCTAATACAAATATCCCTACACGTGTTCATGTGTATGATGGCACTTAACCTAATACAAACATGAAACCATTTACAGTTTAACCCACGAGTGGTGCTGGTATCCAATACATACCCCGCACTACCCTCTATCATCGAACCCAGGTCTTCCTGTTTCATCACCACAAAGAGTCTTGTCGACTCCACCCCATAGCGCCAGGGGAGTTGTTATCTACTCGATATTCCGCACCACCTCACTGGCTCAGTTCGGTACACTACCGTACAAGACGCTAAACACTGGATTAAATCCAGACTGTCTGGAGACACACACAAACACTCAAACAAAACAAAAAACTAATCGCTTTATTTGTTGTGCCTTACTACACGTCCAGATTACCCAATTATTTACACTAAGGAGGTAGGGATGAGGAAGGTATGATTTAGGAGAAGTGTACTTGCATTTGCTTGGTGGAAGAGTAAGGAGCCCTATAAAATTAGGACACCTCAGTTCACCCAACCAAGGCTCGCCCGACGATCTACCCACCACTGATAAGCCAAATAAAACGAGACTGACGTATTTATCTGCTTGTACAAATGTGTGGGTCAGTAATATAATCTTCCCAATTATTAACATATCGTTTATTTACCTGTTAAAATAAATTGCTAGATTTTGTTATTGTTATCATCATTATTATTTAATATACTTAAATATATTTATTGTTTACCATGTTGAAGTTAAGGTGTTACATACTGTCTTACATTTAACCATTTCGTTCATAAATAACTTAATGAACGAAAGTATTAATAAAATAAATATTATAAACTAGAAAATCGGAAAAATGCATACAAATTAACCAGACTCACAATAATTAATATTTGATCAATTAAAGTAGATTTTATTAAGACGTGGTGTAAAAATTTTATAGATTTAATCTCATCACTATATTATTCATTAACTAAATAAATGATTCATAGTATTACACGTACTTAAGGAGACGTTTCATCACCAACGGCGTCAATATCAATATATGGTGTACTGTACATATTGTAACGAGATTATTGTTCCATTGTTAGTAATGTGGGGCCGGTGCTCTTGTTATTTTCTGTCAATTTAAAAATTATACCTAGACACGGGAATCGAACCCGGGACCTTTGGTTTAGTACATCACTGAGCTATACAGGAATTGACTCAAGTGTACAGTTGTCATTATTCAATTTACAGAATATGATATTTAGATACTGCTCTAGCCACCACTTTCACCAGAAAGTTCTTAGAAAATGTAGGATCGTTACAGTGGATGTGGAGCTTCATAACTACCATAACTTTAAGAAACACTGTTATTAGAGGTTATATTACGTGTTCAGTAGGCAAGAGCCTAATTGTTGCCATTATCTTGTACACTCTGACGGGACTTTATCCCCAATCTCCCCATCTTCGGCAGTCCAGTCTATTTAGAGAGTGACTAACACCTTATACCATGCGGCCACTGAAATAGGTTAGCTAAAATTATTACTATCCTACTCTCCGGGTTAAATCATTCAGATCGTCGTAAAATAAAACGAGTAGGCAACTCCACTGACAGCTACGTTTGGCAAGTTATGTTGTGAATTTGACCAGGGTTTGTCTACGTATTCTTAAAGACGTTTACACACCGGCGAACGTAATGGCGAACCGAATGACGAAGCGAGCAGTGCTGCAACATTTTAGCAAATTTGTAACAAAAGCGCACGACATCTCTACGATCCATCCAATGCCGGTATTTTTGCCAACCATCAAAGAGTGTCGCGTGAGCTTATTACAACACGTCTGGACGGGTCAGCGAACATTTTGACGAAAACATGATTTTATTTCAATGCAGTACTAGCAAGCATTAAAGAAAGGTGATTTGTTTAATTTAGTTTTAATTTTTTGTTGAAATTTGAAAGTCCTAAGGATATAACTTTAGTATATTGAACTTTACGAAAGTAACAATGTGGTTTGGGATTCTAGAAATAAAGACCATTCTAACCAATTGTACCCGTGGGACATTATAGCGACTAATGTGTCGTCAAACACACATCATGATAAATATTTTTCTTTTGTGGATATGGCTTCTCTTAAAATTTAATTTCTTAGCGCGATTTTTGGTTCAATTAAATTCAGAAGTAAATCAGACGCCTCAGAATGCGTTATGAACGCGTCCGTTTAGTTATTGAGCACTCAGGTCTGTTGATAAGCTAAACCCACCAGGCACTGATCTATACACAATTAAGTCTGGCTACCATTGTTTGTTTTTCCTCTGTTTCTTCTTAAAGGTAAGATGAATATAAATATATGCTGCTTCCACTTCTTGCTGAGACATATTGGACATGGACGGTTCTAGCTAGGAAATGGAAAAACCGTGACCCAAGCGTCCCCACCACCTGTCAGTGTTTGAAAAAGGTTCACAGCATAGTTCGGCTTACGGTTCGGCGAATGGTTCACATTTCTGTTCTCCATTTCGTTCGCCGGTGTGTAAACGGCTTCAAGGATGCAAAGACAAATCCCTGTCAAATTCACAACGTAACTGTCATCGTTGTTTCCTAGTCGTTTTATTTTACGACGCTCTAAATGATTCAACCCAGAGGATAGGATAGTATTAATTGCAGCTAACCTGTTTCGGTGGCCGCATAGTCAAAGGTGTTAGTCACTCTCTAAATAGAATGGACTGCCGAAGATGGGGAGGTTGGGATAGGGTCCCGTAAGAGTGTGAAGAAGTTTTTCTTAAATGGTTTTCCCCTCTCCATCCACGCAACTGTGAGCAAACTTACTCAAAATTAAATCTTCCTCAAGTCTGAACGGGTAGTGAGACACGGAGGAACAAAATTAGTCTAAGGTTATCTATAGTTAGAAATATTATGACTAAAGCACATAAATCTTGCATGCACTGGTGATCACATGGACTAGGATATCGACTTTGCGATACACTCTTTTACCGATAGTGTTCAGGTGGAGGCAGACTCTCGTCCAAGTGCCCCTCTTAAATGAAGCCTTAAAAAAAACTTGTTGCTAAACGTAACATTCTAAAGCCAAACTTTGTTTCCGAAGGGAGCTATTTGTGTCATCCCTTGGGTGTACTTGCGGCGGAGGGAAACCAGTTTTCATTCTGTTGGCAATACTCCCAGTATTGACTTTACAATACTCTTCTTATCCTTCTATTATACGGTATCATTCGCATATCCTCGTTCGGCCCGCGCGTCTCCCTATCTAGTGGGCCGTTACCGCCGCCAGCAAACCTTGCTTGGCAATGTCTTTTTTGACGGTCTACACGAGACGAGCTCAGACGATGGAGCTGTTTGTTGTCGGAACACTACCGTCACATTCAGATACGAACAAACCTTCACTCTCACACAATATAACAAAACATTTGTATGTATTAACACGTCAGGATATGCGAACTGAGGCTGTCACTTTTGATAGCTATTATCATTAACTATTTCTAAATAACAATAATAATAATTAACGTAGTAAAATGCTATCAATGTTAACCCACACTGGTGGTCGACGGATATAAGGTGGCAATTTCGCAACTGCCAATTAGAGAGAGACCGGGACTCGAATCCCGATTGGGTGCGCTGTGGATTTTCCACTATCCCCTTACGTAAATGGGGGTACACTTTATCTAAATTCAACCATATTCATTCCTAACTCACTAGCGTAATTATTAAATATACAAAGGTAATGAGACTTTAAATTACTGTACTAACCATTTTTAATGTAATAGATATTGACCGAAAAAGTGTAAAGTGCATTTACAATTTATAAAAAGTTTCAAAAAACATTGAAGTCTACATAAAAGGATTGACTAGTATTGAAATATTTTAAAAATTAGAAATGTTGAATATTATATAAAAAACCATTTCAAAAATGGAAAATTAATGTTTAAAGTTGAATAAGTAAGTTTTAATCTAACACCAGATTGACTTTACTTTACATAAAAATTGAACAGCATGATAGTTGTTTAAATAATTAATCTTGTAATAGATAAAAATTAATTGATCTAACATTCAAAATGAATTTATTATTTTTAAAATTGTTTTCATATATCATTCAACATTTTTATTTCTTAAAAGATTTAAATGCTAGTCAATCCTTTTATATATACTTCAATCATGTTTTAAACATTTTATAAATAGTAAATGCGCTTTACACTTTATCGGTCATCTTTATTAAATTAAAAATGGCTAGCACAGCAATTTAAATTAGTATTACCTTTGTATTGTAGCACTCCTTATTTTAAAATAAATATTTAGAAATTTTTTCTAAAACGTTAGTACATACGCGTATAACCTGTGCGGATAAAAAGACACGGTGCTTAAAAAATACTACCATTCAAACATAAAAAATGAAATGTTAGCACAACATATTTATCATTTCATATATCAACGAAATAATTAATATATTGTGAATCAAACGTGATCCAAATACTACAGTAGATCATAATCAATAGAAGCTATAGGCCTATATCAAAAATTCGAAATTCCCCCTACTAATTTTTAATAATATATTTTAACTATTAAAATATAACACTTTTAATTTTTATACAAAGTCATATATGTAACAAATAAATAAAAATATATAAATATGGATTCCCTTAAGGTGGGATTAAAGAGGACTCGAGAAAAGGCCAGTATTTTTGCAGTTTTTATGGCAAAACTTTTTTTGGCCCGAATAAATAAAATATTGGTACATTATAAACAGATTTTAATTGTCTTTTCATGTTGATATCAACAGTTCCTGAATATCTGCTATGAGCAGTGTTGCATTATCTAACAAACTTTTTAAATGAATATAAACTGTCGTCATATGATTTCAGACAGATATTCAAGAAATTTTGAGGTCACTATATGAATAAAATTAAATTTTATGCTGTACTGGAGCAATATTTTATTTATTTTGGCCGATAAAATGCTTAACCATAAAAACTGCAAAAACACCAGCTTTTCTCGCGTCCCCTTTCATCCCACCTTATCATGCGTGGATATATGTATCTTAATATCCTGCGGTATTTTTAACGGGGTGTTAGAATAAGATTACACTAGAAACAAGAATCTCATGGAAGTGCTGTGTTCTGCATTCTCTGCTTTAGGCCTATAACAGCCAAATTAGGATCAGGATTGTTTTTTTATTTTAAAATAATTAATTTAAATATTATTAAAAGTGTACATAGTTCTCAATTCCATTTTTCCCTAACGATGTATCCAGGTTACCTACCTCACTAAGCGGATTTTCTAAAGGGGGTGGGGGGTCCTTAGATAATAATTTAACAATTTTACCATACCTTTAGCTAATAATGGCCTGTACATGTATATATGGGCACCCCTATTAGATGCCCATCAAATTCTGGGGTGGGTACCCTTCCTCTTCTACGTCCGTGGATACGACGCCTGGCTTGAGCTGTATTACATACCTAAGCTGTCTGTGGAATGAAACGGGCTCTTAAGATACCGTGTTTCATTTGTTTTTAGTTATTATTATTAGAACCCGGTCTTACTACCCGTTCGGGTTATACACACTTCTGACGGCCGGGGTTCAATCCTCGGTCCCGGCACAGATTTATCTGATTACCAAACCATTCCTTCACCTCTGACAAGACATCTTGTGAATGTGGGGAATGCCAGGCCTCCACCGTGGTTCGGATTCCACGTTATGCTGTAGGCCCTCCATTTCATCTCACAATCACCCTACCATTACACATTAGCGTAAGTGTGTATAGCCCGAACGGGTAGTAAGACGTGGTGCTAGTAATAATAATAATAATAATAATATACACACTTACACTCGTGTAATGGTAGGGTGATTGTGAGATGAAATAGAGGACCTACAGTTTAACGTGGAATCCAAACCACGGTGGAGGTCTGGTATTCCTCACATTCACAAGTTGTGATTAATACAAGTCCTGTCAGAGGTGAAGGAAGGGTTTGGCAATCAAATAAATCTGTGCCGGGACCGACGATTGAACCCTGGACCCCCAGCACAAAAGTCTGACACCTTAGCCCTAGACCACCAGGTCACCATTTTTAGTTATTAAATTGTATATTATAGTTATTAGTAGCTCAATCTAACGGGTAGGAATTCGATAGGTTGTTTTGTCGAAAAGCATTTACATTGACTTGGAAAAGGATAGAAAAACCACAGATATTAATCACTTGTCTAAGCTCACCTCCAGGACATCCAGTCGGTATGCGAACCTTGGCCTCCTCTTCACTAGCATTCAGGTCTATGTCAGCCTCAGTTGGGGCTTGAATCGGCCTGGTTGTACTGAGAGTGGTTTTTCATGTAAGGTTTCCCACTCTCTCTCCATGAACTGGAGGGTAGAATGAAAGATTTGACGACGTTTTTCATTAACTTTAACTCAAATTAAATTTTCAGTTAATTTTTTTAAATTTGATAGGGGGATGAGAAGGCCCTATATAACTAAATTGATTTTATCATATATTTTAATTTCAATCTTGTATTATAATTTATTGTGTTGTAGCAAAAAGATTAACATTTCTATTTATTAACACTAATTTATTATTAGATTAAATTATTCAGTATTATTGATTATATAATATAGTTAGCTTGCGAATAGCAGGGTAGTATATATAGAGAGTTATTATTGACAAGAAAGATTGAAACCTCGATGTTAAAGAGAGCTATATGTGTAGCATGCCTGCAGTAGTTGTGTCGTCAAATGGGACACATGTTTATTTCAACATCTTTCTTGGTTTTTGTGTCTCCTGACCACCGCTGACATGGTTCCCACATGTTACAATACAACCCAAGCGTGGACCCATGGTCTATTGTCGGGAGAGGGGGGATTGGTTTTTATAAGGCTCTTCCAAGTATAGTCTAATAATTTTAACTAATCAAGATTTTAATTTAGAGTAATTTTAATAATAATGATATTTCTAGTTCTTAAAATTAATTTTATTAGTAAAAATAGTAATATATTGAGGACTTGTAAGATAAAAAAGTCACTGTCACAGTAAAAGTATTTAATATATGGATGGCCCTTAAATGTTTTGGTATAAATAGAAAAAATATGTAGGCCTATAGTATTTTAACCCGCCTCGGTGGCGTAGTTGGCTAACGCGCTTGTCATGTTGAGCTCTACTGCTGAGGACGGGGAGATCGAGGTTCGAATCTCGGTCGGGTGAACTGGAGGTGGTTTTTCCTGAATGATTTTCCCCTCTCCTTCCGTGCAAATGTGGGTTCACTTCCTCTAGTTCAACCTTCCCAATTCCTAATCCATTAGAGTAATTAGTACTTAAAGCGTATAACCCGAACAGGGTAGTAAGACGCGGTGCTAAATATTATTATTATTATAGTATTTTAATACAAATAATTGGTCATCATACGCTTAGTAAAATAAAACTGGAAATTTTTAGTTTTAAGCCACTGCCTTTTCTGCATAGTAGAACTAGGTTGAAAGAGTGATTTAGAAGGTCATATAGGAGATAGGGCGGGGGAGGTTTTTTAGTGTCATTATTTACAAAAGTACGGTATTGAGTTCAATATGTTTGATTTTACTCCATGTGGGGGGTGGGGGTGATTGGGATGAACGAGATTGTCACCTGTTCACTACGACTAGTAGACGTATGCTATCATAACCACTCATAGCATATAATAAAACGCTATTCAATAAGCACAGCCAATAAAACTGAGTGGATTTAAAGCTACACCACCTGTATAATACATTTAGTCCCGCAATGGTGGAGACGCAGGCTAGTGCGTCAACCTTATCTGGTATCGATTGCTTTTGATGGTAAGATCGGGAATCAAATCCCAACCAGCTTTACTGAGGATGTTTGTTTCGTAAGCCATTTCCAAATCTACCACCATGCCAATTCAGGTGTCTTTCCTCAAACATTTATCTTCCCCATTCCTAAAATGTGGCTATTCCAGATGAGAGGGGTAATTTTTTACTTCCATATATTTCAACCGGTATCTCCTAGATTTCTCATTGGAGCTGCAAGCCACTCGGCTACTTTGATGTATGTGGCAGAGTCAGGATAGTCTGCAATATTATTTGTCCAACCTTTCCTACCCCTTCCCCCTGATTTCCCCGATGTCCGAGAATGCCGCGCTGTGACCAGCTGTTGCGTCGCTCCCACCCCTGGCTCGACGGAGGGATGAAATCCCAACCTAGGGGCTGACAATGCCGTATCAAAACACACAGCCAATAACATAAATATTTGGATGGTAACAAGGTACCCAGACGTCGGGACACGTTTCACGCATCGTTTCTTCGAGATCTTCCTCCGGCTACAAATCTCCTCACTGCTGCTGCTATTTATTTATTGCTGAGAGAGGGCCTTCACTCTCTTCTATATTTCTTACTTTATCTTCAACTGCTGATTGTATATAGTAGTGTAACTAAACTGGTATCCGTCAGTAGGCCTAAGGTGTCTGCCAACTGAATATTAGGCCAACTGACTTAGTCCTACTGACTTTTATGCCAGCTGACTTTTAAGACAAATGAAGTTCAAGCCATATAATTTTAGGCCAACTGACTTAAGGCCAGGTTACTTTAGGCCAAGTGACTTTAGGTTAGATTAATTTTTAGGTCAAATCACTTTAAATAGTTTTTTTCTATAGTAATTTAGACTAAAGTTTGTTCAAGATGGCTTCGGAAACAAACTCTGTGACTTGTTATGTAGGCCTAAATAGATGGCAGTATGTCTGAGTTAGTTGAATAAATTAGTACTATCGTCCCTTGATCTTTAAAAATATTTACACTATAGTTATTGCATACGTGGTCATTCACATTATATTCATATAATGTATAATTATATAGGCCTATTATTCCATCCTTTACAAGAACTTGGAAGATTTTTGTAACATTAGTTTAGTATGTAATATATTAGGTATTAATATTTATATCCTTGACTAATGAACACCTGTTATTGCAAATTCAATAAATATATTCACTTTATAAATGTGGTTATTACATTTCTTTTGGGGGAACCCTCCCCTTACGAGGATATTATCCCTTACTCTAACGTCCTGCTCTGCCTTCCCTATTTTTATTTATTTCTAATTGTTTATTTTATATTATTGTTCAAGTATTATGGAACTAATGTCAGGTTTCCCGGAATTGAATGTTTTGGTTGTGAAACCTGTTTATTCGGAAAACGGTATAAATTTTCTTTCTCTCTGAGAGTAAAATGGAAACAAAAAAATAGAGTAGCAGAGACCAATGGAATGACCCACATTTTTATAAACAGTGAAATTTCTCAATTGAGTATCTTCAAGGAATTTTAACATTTCCGTCATTAAAGAGTGCCTGTTATTCGGAATAAAACATTTATTTTTAAATAATATTATTTGTAATTTGTATATTCTTGATAAAACTCTATACTGTGTGTGAGAATTATAAACATCTAATAGCTGCATTGTTCAGTACTGTATTCAGTATGATCATGAAAACTGAATGAATACATACTGTATGAAGCTTACTGTGCAATTTGTATAACTTGGTATAAAACACAAATACTAAACTAAAATTAAATGTGTTCAGCAGGTCAAATAACCCGCTTCGGTGGCCGAGTGGTCTAACGCATCACTCTCGTGTTAGACTAGACTGTTGAAGACGGAGATATTGGGATTCGATTCCGGTTGGGTGCACTGAGGGTGTTTTTCCAATATGGTTTTCCACTCTCACTCTATGCAAATGCAGGTACACTTGCTCTGAATTCGACTATTCTGATCCCTAACACATTATAGTAATTAGTACATAAGCCTATAGCCAGAACGGGTAGTAAGACGTGTTGATAAAATAAGTAGTTCAAATACTATAAATATGCCCAGATGATAAAGTAAATAAATTACGGTTTAGTATTAAACTGACACAACTGTAAAAGATTAAACTTATAAAAATGATAATAGCAAAGAACTTTCATCTTTCACCCCAAAAACAGTAAGGACGTTTTAACCCTGGAAATATATTTTAACCCTAAAATAATTGAAAAGTACGCTCAAAACCTAACATTTTTCTATTGATGAACCTATGATTTCTATAAATTAAATCATTTGGATTTTTTGTCCAGCAATTTGAATTTTAGTTTCAAAATGATGTTCTAGCTCATATTTTTGTAGGGCCTTATGCGGCTACGGAACAACAGACAACAGGAGGTTGTTGTAACAGTTTTTATCTATCAGATAAGGGTGGGACTGCTCACTGTGCACGTAAAACAACACATTTCAAACATCTGTATTTGAAATAGATAGGTTGGTGTTAGCAATTTTCGCAAGCTATTTGGAGATTCCGCTATTGGTTAATGTGTTTATCCGTAAGAGACCAATAATTAAATTTTGCAGATGACTTTTAAACTGTAGGTTACAAAAATGAATTCATAAACATACTCAAATATTTACATTAATAAACTTTTCATAATAAAGCCCATAGTAAAGTCGCTTTGTGTAAGAATTTCTAAAAGTAGCTTAGCCTTCATAGGGTAAAAATTATACATACGCCCTTTATTAACACGAACTACGATATTGGTTTAAGTAAATGGTAAAAATGTTGTATTGGGTTATTATAAAAAAAAAGATAATTATTCATTGTATGATTTTAAAGCCACTCCAGATCTCTTTCATCTTTCTAATACTGATTTGAAAGGATGAATAGCAATGTCAAGATTATTGTAAGTAAATTCAACACACTATAGTTTATAACTAGGGTCATTCTAATATAGGTGTACACACGTGCCACTTGTTTCATATTGAAATTTAATAATAAGAAGAACAAATGTCAAAGTTTATGTAATGTCAATTTTTTAGAAATATCTTAACACTATTTCCTATAACTTGTGCTATTTATATTCAGATGAAAAAGCTAACAATATGTATTTTATGAAGATACACGAAAGTTATAACTTTATATTTTAAGCTAAATCACTTTAGGCCAATTGACCTTAGGCCTACTGCCACGTCTCCTTCTGAACATTTATATATTGCTAGATATATGTGGCCATTAGTTTTACACGTGCTAATTAATAGGAATAAATATGGTTGAGGCATATAAACTAATATATTAAATAATCATATGTAGGCATACAATCATGCGTAAAGCTACGTATATGACCATATATACATATCTAACCAAATACATAACCATAAGCCACATAAGTTACAATCCAATGAATCCAAAAGCATAAAATCGGAAACCAAGTGTTGGAGTACATAGAACAGTTCAAGTACCTGGGAAGTCTGCTGACAAAAGATGCTTACTGCACCGAGGAAATTGGGTCAAGGATAGCCATGGCCAAGGACGCTTTCAACAAGAGGTTACTGCAGACCAGCAAGTTGAGTTAAAACTGAGAAAGAAACTGCCGCGCTGTATAGAGCAGAAATTTGGAATCTTAGGGAGATATAAAATAAATACTTGGAGGGTCTTGGAATGATGTGATGGAAAAGACTTGAGAAGACTAGGTAGACAGACAGGGTGACAAATGAAGACGTCCTAAGGAGAGTGGGTGAGAAGAGATCCATTTTGGATGTGATTCTTGGAGGGGGGGGACCAGACACAACATTAGGAGGGACTGTCTTCTGCGCGTCATAGAAGGAAAGGTTGAGGGAAAGAGGAGCTTAGGAAGAATGAGGATTAAATATTGGATGACTTGAAGGAAAGAAGAAGATTCGATGGGTTTTAAGAGGTGGCGGAGGACAGGGCGCATTGGTGGTCTAAATTCACTGACAATAGGAATGTCGTAAGACAGAGCACCTCATAGTAATAACATTCTAGGAGCTGATGAAGGAGGGAGAAGACAGGACCCATTTGCGGTCTAAGCTCACTGACAAAAGGAATGGATTTGTTGTGAGACAGAACACCCTATAGTGATAACGATACTAATAATAGGTCTAACAGTAATATGTACGTATACTATATACCTAAAACCACATAATATGAAAATATATTAAGAGTTGAGATGAGCCTGACATTTTGTTTGCTTACTCACCGATGCGAGCATTGGTGATGTTAGCTGGGCCTGATTTTTGTATAGTGCCTTAGTAGTCGACCTACTCTATCTACATGCACACATTAGTTATGCTAGTGGGATGAGGAAGGATGGATTTTATATTATATGTACCCGAATTTGTTTAGAGGGTGGGTGGGTAATAATTTAGGAAACCCCCCTTCAGTACATTAGGCAGAGATTCGAACCATAATCTCCTCGTCATTATTAATCCAGTCTAGCATGGGAGTGACACACCATAGGCCCATGAACGTAGGGAATTTTATTATTGTATTTAAAGTAAATCTTTCTTTGAGATTACAATTGTAATATTTGGCAATTTCTCTGAGTTTCTTAAAACTTCAATTATATCCTTAAATAGGTCTCTATAGTGTTTTATTTATTTACCTATGTTATCTGCATGTACCCACGTAAGATCGGGGTGGAACAAAAAATACTCAACTTTCTTAGTGAAATAATTGATTATAATTTTAAACCTCATTGTTACCACACACACAAAAAAAAATATTTTGATTAAACCATTATCTAGATGTATTTTTTGTTACCTAAATTAAGTTTAGTAATGGCGGGAAAGACCTTATTCGTGGTTACACCACTAATCTGATTCTAGAATCCATTTTTTTCCCTTTAAAAAACCGTCATGACATAAAAGCGATTAAAAAAAGTATCTCCAGAGTTTTCAAACGTTGGTCAATTAAACTTGTGTCGGTTTGAAGCTCTGCCAAGGACCGCTACCTTCAAGGACCACAATGACACGCGGAATGTAATAAAACTTATTTTACAGTAATGACGTCATCACTCACCTGTTTAGCGAGGAAATTAAATCTTAACTAAAGACCTTTTAGTAAGACTCGAAGAGCAAACGTCCCATTTTAATGATGACAAACAACTGTTGAGGATTTATTTTTATGATGGGAGGTAGGATTTAATTAAACCTCTTTAGACTTCTGACAATCATTTATTAAAAAGGAACCCTAAGGAAAAGGGAGAGAAAATATTCGGAAAGCTATAAAATATGGTGCTAGAGGAGAGTAAAGAGGATAAAGTGAACATATAGAGTGATTAATGAAGAAGTTCTAAGAAAAGGTCAACCTAGGTAGCATTGGGATAAAGTGCTCATCTCAGGACCCGATGCTCATGGGTTCAAACCCAGCTGGAGTCAATGGATATTTCTTGAGCCACAAAAACATGCAGCACAACTTTCTTCGGAGGGAAGTGAAGCCCTCGGTCCCCTGTGTTGATTGTGACACGTGAAATAACCCTGGAAGGTAGGTGAGAATAACTTTCTTCTTAAAATTGTTAAACCCTTTTGCTCTCGCTCATAGAAATTCCCGTGTGCTGATAATAATCAGTTGGTTTAGAAAGTAACCCACACGTTAAATATCTCAAATAAATAAAATAAAATCTAAGAAGATTAAATTAAAAAAAGAACCATTATGCAGGATATTCCACAAATAAAATCAACTGGATAGTTGACATGAGAAGAAAGGGTTTATTCAGTGACGTAATATAAGGCAGTGTGAATAGATAAGGGGAACTCAAATACTATGAATGCAACTGATTGATTACCTTAGAGAAGAAAATAAGATGAAGTTTAAATATGTATATACTCACATGCCAATCAACTCTGTGATACAGTCGGCTAGAAATCGTAAATTTACACCAACATTATTGCACGTGGATCATTTCTGATTAAACATTAATGGAGATAAAGAGACAATAGAAGTTCCTAATACTAAACATTCTTGAATTAATAAATGATGGTTAAAAAATGCATTGAAAAGGCCATTTTTGACCATTTTAAAATGTCTTCACAGTTGAGCATTGTGCACAAATATTCATTCCGTCTTATTGAGAACATACTGTAGTTATTAATAAAGAACTTTGTCGCTTTTTCTCGCATCGTCACCGCGGAAAATATCTACTATTCATTCAAATACGAATGCACTTCACACATTTCTGGCACATCTTGGTATTTTCTTTTCCCTTTTACTCCCATACCTCGCGTGAGCTGAGTTGGGCCTGGTATGATGCCCACTCTTAATAAATAATCCTCAACAAGCTCCCAATACACGATAGTCTATTACAGAAGCCTTATACCACAAGATCACCGAGACATGATTATACGGCTCAGGTGATACGTTATCAAGATCTGATCGAGGCCCACTATAAATGTATTCATCCAAATAACACTGTGTGATTATTGCAATAGCCTACAGCCTAGATAGTCTATAATGCTTCCCATCTCGCTATTAAGTTGCTTATATCGTGCATCCACAAATTAATATACCCGTACTTTATAATGATTTATATTTCAATAGTATTTATAATAATTAAATCAACATATGAAAAAATATCCCACCTATTTTTAGTTTTTAATTTTTATACGTTAGTATTTTACTATTGAGTTGTAAATTGTGTGACTTGTCCAAGTCGAAGGATGACAGGCTGATGAAAAGGCTCATTTTACAGATCTCAAGCTCAGGGATTGGGTTGAATAAAACTTTTTCACTAAATTTAAGTCGATCACTTGAAAATCTCCTCTAAATTCTCCCCTGTAGCATCAGAGCCATACCCATACCTGTCAATGCTTGGACTTGGACCCAGGACATAGATGGTACCTTGATACCCCCCTCACCTGAAACCTATCTCTCACCTCTGCATTCCCCTGGGACCTACTCAAAAAGGGACACGGTCGATAAAATGAGTCAAATAAAACACCTTGTATCAGTTTTAGCGTGAAAACTGGCAGCCAAAGCTGTAAAGATCCTCCACTATCATACAAACTACCAAAGCAGTTTTGGTGAGCCTTCTCAAAATGTAAACTAGCGAGATAATAATAGCAGAATAATGTTTTTTTAAATTTAATATTTGTCACATAGGCATGTGACAAATTTTCACCTAAAGGTATCATTCGAATTAGCTGTCACACAAATTAACACAATTAAATAATTTTTAATAATGTTCATATTTGATTTGGTAAGGAGTAATTAATGACAAATTTATTCCTTCTTTTTTATTTCTTATTCCTTTCTACTTATTTGATGTTAGCTTGGTTTTCTATGACAACATTTTTCTGTGTTATTGTTGATGTTAAACCATCTTCAAGTCTTATTTGTGATAAAGATGATATTTATTGTAAGAAAGTTTGTTAAAATAATTATTTAAAATAAAATTATCTTAATCACGAATAAGACCTGAAGACGGTGTAACATCAACAATAAAACCGAAACATGTCGTCATAAAATACTAAGCTAACACCAAATAGAGAGAAGGGAATAAAAATAAAGAAGATATAATTTTGACAGCTAAACAAGTTGAATTTTTTCAAAGTGAACAAAGTACATGACGTGATAGTTGCGAAGGGAAAACAGAGATGGCGCTGTTCATTAGGTGTTGGGGAGTGTTGAAAGGACAGAACAAATATTTAAAAAAAAGAGGCTTCGATCCAACAAACTAATTAATTACCGATCAATAATCCTACCGCCGGCTAGTAGCGTATTTTAGTAGTTAGTGTGAGAACGCGTGACGGTCGTTTAGTATTATTTTTCCATCAGTGGTAGCGCGGATATAATGTGCGTGTTGATGGTTCATAATGCAGGCGGTAACGAGCGGTGAGATGCATGCATGAGTGTGTGAGTGTGTCATTGTGTTAATGAGCGGCGCAGGGATGTGTTGCCATGTGGTTTTATTACCTGGACCGGGAGGACGTCACATGTCCGCCAGTATAGGATTTAGTCACCAAATACACGCACATTAACTTGGTGTTTTTCTTGTCGGGGCTTTTTAGGATCACTGTTATCTATCTCTCTCTTTTTTACTTTCTCTCGACACCTCGAAAAAAGAAGTCTTGTAATCGTAAAAAAAAAAATCGAGTTCAAGATTTTAATAAATGTCGAAGTTTCATGACCCCCTGAAACAAAAAAAGTAATGTTCGCAATTCTTTCTGTCCGTCTATTTTTTCCATAAGGCTATCGCCGAAACTATTCATCGATTTGCCTAAAACTTGGTGTTTGGGGTTTCCATAAAGTCCCCCTTGGGGGTTTTCAGAATTAGACCTCGAACCCTAAAATTAAGGGTAATTTACTGAAGGGAAAAATGAGAAAAACAGATTTTCTAGAAATGTATTGTAACAAATTTAATTAAATGTTATATATAGATATTGTTTATCAGTATAAACCAGATGGAAACTCTCATTTTCTCATGAAAATGAATTTGAGGGTACTTTACATTAGGTAAATTTTCCCATTTTCAAAATGTCTCCGCAACTATTTGAGATAGGATCAAACTTATCATTGTAAAATTGTGGCACTATTAGAGATACAAATCTTTTATTTGAAATATATTTATATAAACCCAATAATTTCCGAGCCAGGAGATTATATATATTGTTTTTAATTCAGGTATTTGAAAATGAATTTGATTCTTATGATCTTTGGTGGACCAAGATGTTTGTCCTTGCTCAATTTTTCCGCGACAGTGTTCCTAGTTCCAAATGCCATTGCGTAAGTAATTATCAGTGGATATTATTTCATTTATGCTATTTGGTGTAGTGTTTCTACATCAATTTGTAGACTTATTATTTCGTTTCATAAATCTTACGAGTTTTTAGTAAATGTTTATTTTAATATAAAAGTGAGAAAAAGTGTGTGTGGTGCACCGTATCATTTATTTTTCATACTGCGTATTACTACCCGTTCGGGCTTTAAGAATTTAATGACATTCTTAAGGTGGTTAACATTTAGATTAAATATGTCATGATTTTCGTGGAGGGGGGTGAATAAACCGATTATAAACAATAGTCCCAGTAGGCGTACACTCGGTTATAATTCTAGTCCTGACCTCCTTGCCAGAGACGAACCAAACCAAACGGGCGTGACATTAAGCGTGTTTGTCCACCAATGCTTGTTTTAAATACTATTAGTTGATTATATTAATCCAAATAATATATCGCAAAAGAAAATCAATGATCCTGGAGGGGTGTTATGGGAGTTTGGCTAGCAACACCCCTCACACAAATACGAGACTGCTACAGTAAACTATGTCAGTAAGCACCTGTCAAGAGTTGTATAACTACAAATATCATTTTAACTGCTTGTCTATGAACTTTAACATTCCTATGTTCATTGTAACCACTTATAAATTAAATACAAGTCTTTAGCCTTTTTTTTATCGTATGATACATCTGACCGGGAGGAACATGACATACAGGTTCGTTAACCTTATGTTTAGACTATTAGCTAATCTAGTAGCACAGAGCGTTGTCCAGGGTACACCATAGGAGGTTGTTTACACGTCGTACCAGCAATGGGATGATGTGATGATAATTATTATGAAGTTGCACAGCTGGTGTAAGTCTTAACCTAACTTAAACCTTAACTAACCAAACCCTGGTTACCATTGGTATAATTCCCCTAAAGGGAAAAATACCCAAGGTACCAGTCAAGAATCGAACCCGAGACCCCTAAACTCGTAGCCAGGTGCACTGAACACTACACCACGGGAGGTTGAACAAAAATTGTGACCCACCGGAAACATTTTACGAACCTTAGGTTGAAAACACCAGCGTTAATGTGCTAGGGATGATAGAGGTATCATTAGAAGAAATATGCCCACATTTTTGTAGTGGGAGAGTGGGAAATTATTCAGGGGAGACCGAGCTCTGTACATCAGCCCGGATTGATGGCCCCATTCTCTCCGTCTTCAGCGTTTATTCTATTGTGCGTGTGACGCCTTAGTCCATGCGGCCACAGAAGCAGGTCACTTGTTAGCAAATGATCTCTTGATTATTGTGGTACTTAACAGTGAAACAACTCACAATGGTGGACATGCGGACCAAGAGTTCGGTTAATTTAGCCTGGTCTACTGGTGTCGGGGGAGGTTGGAGTTCAACCCAGCTGGGTGTACATAAGGTGCTTCTCCTACATGGTTTTCCCAATCTCCTTCCACACGATTGAGGGTACACTTTCTTTCAAATACTACCTTCCTCGTTGATGTAACTATAGGTGATTAGCCCGGTCGTGTAAGAAGCGGTGAAAACAAAAGAGGATAGAGTGAGATAACGTTCAGGGTCGATACCGCTCTGACTCAGAAAGTCGAGGTTCAATTACCGAGAATGTTGTTACTATTTTCTCCACCACGTCTTAATGCCCGGCCGGACTACGTTTTAAAGCTAGTGGGAAAGAGCTGATTAAGGTAAAGTTTAGAGAAAATGTGCCTACATTTGTGTGTATTTGGCGTGGGAAACCTTTAAGCGAAAACCAACAACGGGAAACCCTTTCAAGATTCGAAAACTACCTATTGACTATAATAGCCTGACGCCTAGACCACGCACCCATCATTTTGAATAATGTAAGTGCACCAAAGGTGGCCATAGATAAGTTTTAAGAATTTTCTTATTTTTTTGAGAAGAGAGAAAATTACAAATCCAGGCACCGATACTCACTATTCTATTCTCTACCATTAATTAAAAAAATAACAGATATATGTGAGTAAATAAAATATACCTGCAAATGGGCTGCCTTTGGAACACGGGTACCAAAGGTGACCCCTGGTGGTACAACTATACCCTGATTTTTGTTGGAAGAACACTAGAGAAAATTAACTTTCTTTGCGGCCAACATTGATACTATTTTACTACATTGGTTGTGTTATTTTATAAGTATTGATAATATCCATCAAACGTAACCTCTGTATTATTATTATTATTATTATTATTATTATTATTATTATTATTATTAGCACCGCGTCTTACTACCCGTTCGGGTTATACGCACTTACGCTAATGTGTAATGGTAGGGTGATAGCGAGATGAAATGAAGGACCTACAGTTTAACGTGGAATCCGAACCACGGTGGAGGCCTGGCATTCCCCACATTCACAAGATGTCTTGTCAGAGGTGAAGGAAGGGTTTGGTAATCAGATAAATGTATGCCGGGACCGGGGATTGAACCCCGGCCGCCAGCATAGAAGTCTGACACCTTACCTCTGGACCACCAGGTCACCCGTAACCTCTGTAGATGACATTACTTTAAATATGAATATATTAACATTGTTTTAGTAACTTTAGTAAGTAACTTCTACTGTTCTTCCTACCAAAATCATATTATAAGGTGGCTCATGTCTTTGTTGAGGCATTTACTGTTAAAAACATAACACTTACAGCCAAAACAAATAAGAGATAGCAAAATGATTGTTTATTCGTGTAGATTTTAGAAAACATATATTTTTTCATAATTCAGAATAATTCATAAAAAAGAGAATATAGGCACTTAGATCTGACCTGCGTTATAAAAGTATAAATAACATGCAAACAAACAACATTTTGTCAAAGATGTATAAAACGTTTGATAAAGAAACAAAATTTCAAACTGTCCTTTTCAGTCTGAATCAAGATAAAACGCAAACAAGAAGTTTGGAATCGTGACTTCATCGATTAGACCCACAGAAGTCTCATGCACATACCACAAACACAGAGTGCAAAGCCTCATGTCTGCAACTCTATCATTCTTACATAAGTGACCGTACCAGCGGCGAGTTGATATAATTACGGCGAATCTAAAATTGTCAGTTGAGATTTACTTTATAGTTGTGTGAACGCACCCTTCAACCATTTAAGCAATAGAATAATAAAAATTGTTGTCTTCGCCATCTTTGTTTTATATTGTTTTTATTTTTTGTTGGTTAAGTTTAGCTCGATAAGCTCTAAGTAAAGATGGATAGAAAGAAAATAAGCAAAGAGCAAAAGCAAAATTATACTTCATGTTTCTTTGATTCGTTAAATGATTAAATAAAAAGCTATTACTAGTATAACTTATTACATCTTGTATGCCCTATCTTAGTAACTTTAATAGGAACCTAAAAAACCAAAATTAAATAACATACACCATATGGATGGGATGCCTTTCTATTTGAATAACACCGTAGCTTGAACAACTTAATAAATTTCTTATCACTCAGCTCAAAAGCGTCTTAACGTTCACTAAATATACGTGGCATTATATTAAATTCATTTTCAAATTCTACAAGCCCTCTTATTATCAAATAGTCCATCCATGTTCCTGCCATTTTACATTTTGTCCAACAACAAATACTTTCGAACTATCTGTTACGAGATGGACGATTCCGGGAGGTGGAATCACAGTGAGATCTATCCGAATGAAAAAAATCTCAATCCGTAACGAAATTTTTTCAAGAATAGCTTTATATAACAAGTTTCGAGATCGTGCCACGGAAAAGCCCGATCTCGCAATGGAATAAACTCTACAGATTTCGGGGATAGGCCCGCAGACTAACTCACCATGCCTGTTGTTTCAACTACTCCCTTTCATCCCCAAACCACCCTCTAAATCTAAGCGTGAGAATCTGACGGTATTTATCTCAAGGACGTTGCCTACCTGTGACGTCACGGCATGTCAAGAGAGCATTTCTCATCTTGATGAATTTACGTTTTATTTAGTGAGTTTTTAAAGTACATCGTTAAAACCAATATAATAAATTCTTAAATAATTCTAAAAATAGACCTACAGTGTCACACATTTATTATTTTTATCTCAAAATAGTTTTTTTAACTTACTTTTTACAAATGATCTACAACTTAGGCTATTTGACTTGTCATAAAAATGACCTGCGGAAGTCTTCCTTCCAGGATGTGGATTAATAAGTCCGTGGTAGCATATGGCTATCTAGAATAGGAAACAAGAAAAAGGGGAAATTAAAAAGCCAGTCAATGTTTTCAAGGAACAAATATTATAGTGAGTGTTTGAACTCATCAAAGAAAGAGGGAAAGTGTTATTAGCAGATAAACAAGAAACCTCGCAGGGTGAAATGCTCATTTTCTTCCCCCTCTTTCTATTTTGTACATTGGTGTCAAAGTGTAATAGTTCTCAGGGAAGTATGCAAGAACGTATAGTGAACTCTTAGTGGACCAATAGTGTGGTCCCAAGAACACTATCACCACCTATTAACCTCTGATGACGCAAGAAAACCCACCCTAGTGTCGACAAAGCATCTCCTTAGTCAAGTTCTTGCATACGGCCCTTAGAGTGCTTAGGTGCGTCAAGTTAAGATGCAACTCGCTTCACAAAATAGCATCTAATTTTCCAAATAGGCAAATTCGTTTAAGCTGCTTCTCTCAAATTATCATAAGAATAATCTCATCTAACAGTAGGGAAAGCTACTAGGTCTAATTTCACGCATTCATACGTCAAGTTGACAAGTCATTTTATTTGCAGATGCCACTTTTGTTAGATATTGTCAATAGCGATAAAATAATACAATAAAAAAAGCTAAATGCTATAAATTTTGTTATAAGACGTATATTTGAATGATCTAGAAGGTTGTTCCTATTAAAATCGGACCATATATTTCCATTCCACATGAGAGCGGGTAACAAAAGATGCTTGTTGGCTCTTCTGTCACGTTCAAGTTAATCCACCTGTGATGGATGTAATTTAAATACCTTTATCTGCCTTATTGCTGGTCTCAGTATACAACGCACCCTTGTTTGGAGCCAAGTATTGCTAAAGAGAGAGAGAGCAAATCTACTGGAGTATATCTATAAAATAAAACCTATCTTTTCCTTGTCTCTATGGGGAGTAAAGTTCCGTACACACAGGAAGGAATGGCAATTTGATATTATATATCTATATATTTATCATTTGATATATTGCAAGGCATATATTGAAAGCATCGATTAGTATTACGCTCATCGCTCACCAAGCCGCGCTGTGTGGAACCACGCCGCCGAGAAGAAAAATTCCGTTGTCTGCTTCTTAGGCAATCCAATGGTGAAGCGCTCATTACAGGCACCGCCTTGTGGAATTTCCGTGCCGGAACCCTCGAGGTTTCTAGAGAAGGATTATTATTTCCTTTCGGCGCGTCGCGGCGCATCTGAGTGGGCGTGGGTTGTAGGAGGAACCATAGGAGGAATACGCTCTCGTGTCATTCGGACACCATTCGGGTGCTTTGGTTTAGTGCCGGCATGTCTATAACTTCAACACATGATTTTTAAAAATATTATTTAGCACCGTGTCTTACTACCTATTCAATTATACGCTTATATTATAACTACGCTAAAGAGTTAGGTATTTGGAAGGTTGATTTTAAAGGAAGTGAACCCGCATTTGCGTGGAGGGAGAGTCGAAAACCATTTAAGAAACACTACCCCAAGTTCACCCGAGTGAAATTCGAACCTAGATCTCCCCATTCTCAGCAGCTTAGCTCAAAAGGAAATTAGCGCGTTAGCTAACTACGCAACATGATGTTGTGGGTTGTGACCGTTTTGTATTTTATTCTTACTTTTTTCCTTTTAGCACCACGTCTTACTACCCGTTCTCATTATACGCACTTACGCTAATGTGTAATGGTAGGGTGACTGTGAGATGAAATGGAGGACCTACAGTTTAACGTGGAATCCGAATCAGAGTGGAGGCCTGGCATTCCACACATTCACCAGTTGTGATTACTACACGTCTTGTCAGAGGTGAAGGAAGGGTTGGGCAATCAGATAAATCTGACAGGACCGAGGATTGAGCCTCAGACTCTTAGCACAGAAGTCTGACACCTTACCCCTGGACCACCAGGTCACCCGAAAGAGGGTATTGTTAGTTTAAAGAATATCCCAGTTTGTATAACCTAATTCATCCCAGGTACCACAGTAATTTAGTGAATGTTACACATGGCAGTTCCGCGCGGCGCGTTACATGGGCGGACCTCCGGTGGAAAGTGTACAGAATGTTTCATACAGCGGTTCTACGCGGCGCGCCTTAGTGAGCGACTAGCCTTAGGATGCCTCTGTTCTGTAATGCTATTCTTCACCACTTTTCACCCTTTAATATTTTATTTATTTGTTGAAAATATAAGAAAAATTTAATATAAATATTTAAAAAATTGATACAATTAGTAAAATTAGATAACAAGTTGTTTAATTTAGTTTGATTCACAAGCCCTAAAGCCTAGTTTAATACATTAAATATATCAATAAACTTATCAAAATATCGGTTACTAAAGTATCGATATAGATAAATCGATTTTTTATAACCATAGCAATATATTTTTATATGGATATATCTTTGCGATCCTTATGCACTAGGGATGCTTAATTAATTAACCGCGGGTAGCGAGGTTCTGTTTTTAATTAGTATCAGCATCATCATTATCATGAATAGCTTCTAGCCACTGGCTGGATCTATTTAGAACATATGCCTCTCCACCGCTTTCTTTCCTCCCACAACTTCTCTCCCTCCACCTTGGACCAGTCCTATCCTCTCTCCTCGACACTCCTCCTTACTTCCATCAGCCATCTGTCCCTTGGTCTTCCTCTCATACTCCTTACTTCCACGTCCATACCCAACCTACTCCTGGGAATCCTTTCACTCTCTACTCTTCTCACATGGCCATACCACCTAAATCTTGCCTTCTCTATCCTGTCTTTAACTGGCTCTTCCTTTATTATTTCTCTTATCCTCTCATTTATCATCTTGTCAAATTTTTTCACGCTGGTCCTAATTCTCAGAAATCTAATTTCACTCGCCTGCATTCTGTTTCTATTCTGTTCCTTCACTACCCACGTTTCTGCAATGTAATCCAAAATTGGTAGGTAATCAGCATTGCACTTATCAGGCATATACCTGCTCCAAATAAGTCTTCTCACACTTTTGAAAAATGCCTCCACTTGCCTTCCTCTCTCACTTATTTCTCTACTGTTTCATCCACTCTCATCTACAATACTTCCCATATACTTGAAACTTTTTACTCTCTTCAACTACTCCTCTCTTACTGTCACACCAATTGTATACCCGTCCTCTCTTGTCGTGGTCACCATCTCACTCTTCCTTACATTAAACATCATTACCTACCACTCCACTAGTTCTTCCCAAGCCTCCAGCTGCTCATGTAATTCTTCCTTCTAACTATACCCCACCATCAGGTCATCTGCAAACACCATCACTTTCATTTTTCATCTTTCCCTCCCCAATTCCTGTTTTAACTTGTTAAATTGATTTTTGTCATGCATTTATAGTTGCAAAATGGAATTTCCTGAAATAAGTTTTTTACTGCATGGATTTCAACTAAAAATACCCACCCCCACTCACCTTACGCTCCCTACCAGAGCTCCGGTGATCCCTTAGTGTTCATCATAGCTTACATTTGATGATCCTCCAACAAAAAAGCCTTGATAGATTCAGGTTTAGATATATGTTACACAATAGTATAATGCGTGGACAAATTTTAACTAAATATGGCAAGGACATTCTTTGAGCCTATGCTAAACGATGTCTACACATATATCTTCTAACTAATCGTTTCATGATGGTGGACACTCATAAGATGTTTAGTTAAGTACCTCATTTCAGACGATTTGAATTTAAAACTTTAAGCAATCGAGCTATCAATTTTGACATACAATATTGCGAAAGGGGGGTTAGTGCTGGGTCGTGGATGGACGATCATGGGTTTGAGATGTGCTCGTGCTCTCTCTCATGACGACTGCTCAACTTGGGTGAGACAAGGGTTTCCTGTCTCACCCACAAGGTTCATGTCCTGAAATCCTTGCAGATTGCCTCCCCGTGGTGGCTCCTGGGCAACGTCCATAGGGCTTTCCTGATAGATGGCTGAATCTCTGTAGAGGTTGGCTGTAATGGAGTAACTAGAGGAGCAGAGAGTGATTAGACTCCTCGACTCTTCAAACACAAAGCGGTTGGCAGGGAAAGCTGATCAGGCCACCCTCCATATTGTCCCTGGCGAGCAACTTAAAACCTGTTTTACGTTGGTTACTAAGGTTAAGAGTCTGACTTCATTAAGTTCCCTGTTGGGCACCCTAGATTGAATTCTGTTTAACGTTAATTCCTAAGGCTAAGATTATGACTTCACCATGGTCCCTGTTGGGCACCATGGATTGAATTCTGTTTTACGTTGATTCTTAAGGCTAAGAGACTGATGTCACCATGGTCCCTACCACACGACTTAGGATGATAACTCTTTTACTTTGATTTCTAAGGCTGAGATTATGGCTTCACCAAGGTCTTTGCCGTGAAACTTAGGATGAAAGCTGTTTTACGTTGATTCCTAAGGCTAAGAGTATTACTTCCTTCAGAGTCCCAAAAGGAGTAGCTTATAATGTAACCCTCTTTATGATGATTTATAGGTCAGGTTTTGATTCACTTAAGTAGTAAACCCTACACGATAGCCCAGTATGACCTTGAACAAGATTGTAAACATACTTGTCGAGTAAACATCGTTGTGGTTCAACATATAGACCATATTTGTGTATGAAGGGTAATATCTGAGTATGAAAAAGTTATAGTACATTTTTGGTATGAATGTTGAACCCCGCTTCCGCTCAAAACCCTAATCATACCACCAGCCCCGACACCTTCAGCCCCCGATTATCAGTGCACGTCTCTAGACAGTGAATATTACCCCGACAGAGAGATTGGGAACCCCCGGTTCCCTCATGTTTACATGTGCCCTGGTTTGTTTCCATGAGAATGCTACACTCGCCCTGATCACATGACCTGGCGTATTAATCTAGGAAGTTCTTCTAGCTGTCAGATATGGCCATTCCTTAGAAAATAGGTGCATGTACATACAAATACACACATACAAAAGAGCTCAGGATGGTGATCATTAATATGCTGAGTGAACATATTCATTCTGACACCTTACATTGGTGGGTAGCGTATTTCGTATAGAGCTAAGGTTCCCAGGTTCAGTTCCCAGTATGTACGAAAAATGTATCATAGCTGAGATGTGAGCTTACACTTTCATATTGATAAATTAACGGCAGGGATGTTGTGCATTTCCTAGTCTTAAGATACGACAGGCCCGTAGTGGAAAATATATGACTTTAATATAAAAAATTACCCATGCCATAGGCGGGTAAATGGATGTAGAGTAAAAATATTATATTTAGTACTTTGGGATGTAAAGATATTTACAATAATGAAGTATTGTGAACCTATACCAAGTGTGTTAAAGGAGAGTGGAAAGTACGCATGGCTAGAGTTGAACTATCACCACCTTGCCACTTGTAAGATATGAGTCATACACTTTAGTCAACGTATGTCGTCCAATCATAATGTATTTATAGGGAAAATATACTACGACGTTAATGTTGCAATTATTTTTCATTTATTTCTATAAAACGTTTTGTGGAAAAACCCCCAACTAATCTGATGTGTGTTATATTTTAACTTCAGGGATTGCCTTGAACTCAATGTACTAAATACTCATATCCAGTCACCATAAATACACGTTTAGATTTAAGCTCACATAAAATGCATACACTACTAATTAACATTTAAAAGGAACTGTGTGTTTCATCTATCCTTACAATCCATTCTTGTAGAGTTAAAAGAACATGTATTCTTATTCTCGTGGAGGGAGATTGGAGAATCCTCAGTACACCTGACCAATATTCAAACCACAATCTCCTCAACATAGGCAGTGAGAGATTTGCGCCTTATACTATCCGACCTTCAAAGCGAGTTTAAAGTAGATACTTTCCCATGGTGATCAAGTCAGAGATAAAATGAATTAGCGGGGGCTAAGAGGCCAGTCTCACAATCAATTGCTTAAAGCTTTAATAATCCATTAAAAAGAACAACTAATTATTGAAAAGGATAGCTAGTCCTTATATCTAATTATAAACACTATATGTCTGCGAGTAATATTCAAATGGTGCAATCAATAAATATGCGTTACTGTCTGAATCCTTCAATATATCTCTATTTACGAGTAAACTATTATGTGCCATCTAGTGAGGAAAATTGGTACTTATAACTTCTCAATGTCTTATACTAGTATTAAACAATTGTAGCTATAACTACTCATACACTAATGGAGTAGGATAAGGAAAGTTATATTAAAAAATCTAGAGCATTTACCTCTTATTATAACAAAATCCCTGACGAAGACTATAGAATATATAATCTTGAGAGTGGAAAACATGCCTAGTTTACCGAGCATAGAGTCAAACCTTGAACTACTTAATTAC